>BGPR01038081.1:0-14866 GCA_013235015.1 Araneus ventricosus | reverse complement strand
GTCCACCTGACAGTTCTTGGATTTGACCGTCTTTCATTTGGAAAAATATAAGTATTTATTTTATTCTTAATTAACTTTATTAATTTTATTACTTACGGTATGTTTAGTAAATGAATAAAATTATTATAACTCATTTTTGAAAGTTAGATATACTAAAGTTGCTCAGAAGCTACAGTAGGTATAACATTAACATACAACCTATGATTGAATAATTATTACTCTCAGCAGTGCAAAACAATATATACATGTTTGAATAATAACTTACTCTTCTGTGTATAAAGGAGTTTGCACACGCATGCATAGAAAAATTCGTACTCATTTTCGACAGTGTAAACAATTGCTCTCATACCATCTTCTCAAATTTCTCCTTTCCGCTCGACTGTAAACAAACGCTCTCGCACCGTCTTCAACAGTTTAGCCTTCTCGACCAGTCAAATACAGATGATTTCTGTGCCTATCAGTTGTGGATAACAATATTATAACTGTTAATTTCTGTATTTTTTAGAAATTAAAATTTTTTTCCTCGAAATTGGCCATTTTCAATTTTTTCAAAATTTAGATGTTTTTCGAAGCTTTGGGGCAATATCTCTTCCATTATTGTGTTTATAGCATTAAATATGTTATTAAAACCTTCCTCTTGTTCACACGAACAAGAATATATAACATATATGTGAAAATTTCATTGACTTCTATTTTTGGGTATATATTTTACATGTGATTTAGACAGAAAGCTCACTGAACGAGAAGAATAAATTTTGCTTTTTTCTATTTTCTTCTTGTATACAAACTGTTAGCTTCTCTTTTAGTTCATATCAGTTGTGGGTAGCAATATTTTAACTATTTATTTTTGTTTATCTAGCAAATTAAATTTTGTTTCCTCGAAATTGGCAATTTTTAATTTTTACAAAATTCAGATGTTTTTCCAAGTTTTGGGGCAATATCTCTTCCAATATTGTGTTAATAACAATAGGTTTGAATTTATTTAAGAGGAATGCTTTATTTTTTAAATATCATTAAATTATCATATGGAATCATCAAAATTTTAAATTAAAGAACCGTATCAAATAATGCATTTAATCAATTTTCATTCTTTCAGTGTGGTTTTCTGAGCGGTATTGGAGGACACTCAGAAAGCTGCTCTCGACTAATTTGTAGTTTGAAGGGAACTAAGAGTGTGATTTTGGGATTTTCAACTTTCAATATCATAATCAAGTTAATATTTGGTATTTTTTGATTTTTCACTATCTTGATGTCCGATGCCATATATATATATGCGTGCGTGTGTGTGTGTGTGTGTGTTATCTGGGTTTCTGTGACTAATATGATACTTTAAAAAATGTGAGAGGATATTGCTGGAGAACGTTCTGTATTGTAACATAGTGTGATTGCTTGTTATCCATCAAAAAGTTTGACCTTTGATAATGGGCATACGAATTCTTGAGCAAAATCTTTTATCTTGCCAACGCTTCATTTTCAACTCAGAAAAAGAAACCTAATTAATGAACAGTTGAAATGACAGTCCAAACCGAGGGATTTAATGTGAAAAAATGAATTTGCTTTCAAAATAATTCACACTTTCAATAGGAACAGTAAGTGAAAATAATCTGTCACTATTGTATGATTGTTTATTCATAATTTTCATAAACTCAAAAGAAAGTTTTATCTACTTCATTGATAAACTATAAAGCACTTTGTCTAAACTAACTCAGTCTCAAACATTTCCTAGCTTATTACAAGTATATCATTCATGTTCCTTGCTTTCATGGGTAAAGGCAGGGACATTTCAATAGAATACAGAAAAAAATTTACTTTAAATTTAAAGGGTTTTGAACTTAATATAAAGGTATAGGATTTTTAATGTTGTGTGTTATTATTTTTAATTTTCATATTTGGTTCGATGATTCCTTTTGGAACCTCCTGGGAAGGAAAAACAAATCCCCCCTCCTTCTATAAAGAAACATATGAAGCTAGAGACAAGTTCTTCACATCCCAGAATATTTTGGTTAATTATCTTTTGAGCGTTTGATTGATTCGAAAGAACTTTCATTCAGAAACTTTCCCCGAATTTATAAATTTGTTGAGTGAATTATGTCTCAAATGAATGATATAATTGTTGTAAATTAATAATGGTACATTGATTTCTTTTTTTATTCGGTGCCGTGAGAAATAATCAATTTCGGCAGCAACAGAAGTGGAAGTCCAACAACTTACTGGAATATCGCTTATGCATGCCAACGATAGGGACGGAGGAAGGAATCTCGGAGCATATTCAATGCAAACAAAAATAAGAGTGTAAAAAGTGTCAAATGATCATAAATAAAAAAGTAAATGCGTAAAATAAAACTGTAAAGTTTACTTTTTGCAATTCTCTTGTTTAATCTTTCTAGAAATTTGCAGATTTATAGACTGGCAATACTATAATGTTTACTGTTGTATAAAGAATGAAAGAAGTTAATAGAAGGAAAGAGTAGAATTAGTTTATTAATTTACACAATTGTGCATATCGCACCTTGAATGCAAGAGGGCCACAAGTGCGAAAATTTTGTTTTTGCTCATTTTAATGGGCTGTATTAAATGCAATATAACCAGAAGTTCCAAATATTTAAAAATCAAAAATGTCTAGCACTTCTGGATCTATTGCATTCAATACAGTATTATTGCACTTGTGGCTCTCTTTCATTCAATGTGCGATATGATAAAATTTGGTGGCTATTGTTTTTACTTTTCTAAACAGATCGTGTAAAGGAGAAAATTATGCATTTTTCACAGAATATGGAACTGATTTCAGCATTGCCCACACTAGTCGGTGCATTATTTTAAACATTATAAATATGCTGCTAAAATAGCAAAAGCAATAAGATAGTTTTTTCAGAAAGAGCGGAAGAATTTAAAAGTTATCTGTGCAGAATGTCTTCACTTAAATATAAAAATTGTTAAAATTCCTATTTCCTCTGTACAATCCTATTTTTTAAAATGCTCACATTTTTTTCCTTGTATAAAACTTGTTTATGCAGGGCTTGCACCTCCTAGCAGAAATCTGGATTTTTTTCTTTGAATGTTGGCATGATGAAAAAATTTATCTTTCCTCTTGAGTATTTACAACTTTTGGACCGCTTGAAAAATAAAAAGTTTTATGTAAGTAAATAATTTCAAACTTTTATTAGTATCGCCTTTGTCTTCAAAGCTTTTTATTATGATGGCTGGATAGGCAGATAATAGCCTAGTTGATCGCGATTAGTGTGTATGACCAAATTAAAGAGACGTGGTTGGAAAATAGCGATGTTGTTACATGCTCGTTTCAAACTGTAGTTCACAAATGAAATGACATTTTGCTACGAAACGAGCTCGTCTGTGCATAAAATGTGTAAGTTTTATTTCTGTTGTGAAATTACTGTGATATTTTATGACGTCCGTCTTATCGAAGTTCATATTTTAATCGTTCAAAGGCTTAATATTTCTGCATTTTGCGAGAAACATTAAAAGGTGATTTGATTCAGGAGAAACAGTTTTCAATGCCTCTTTCGCCGTTGCTAATCTGCAGCGAATGTTTCAGACCATAAATAGGTTTTATTGAGATTTCTTGTTACAATAATTCTTAAATTATAAAGCTTGTATCAAATTTAGCAGATTAATGCAGTCCTTCAGTTGTAACTTTTTTTGATTATGTGCAGTGAGAAAGCATGGAATGTTTGTTTATTGATTTTATTATATTTGTTTCGAATTTGTAGCTTTCAATTAAAGTTTCTGTTGAAGATATTTTTGTAAAACACACTTTAAGATCATATGCTTGTTTCCTTCTTCTTTTTCAATAGGGTCGATAAACAGTGTGGAGCAATCTTATCTTTTTAACAATGGTTCTTTCCCCTCCCACTACCACTCTTCATGGATGTCTACAGTAAGTGTTCGAGATTTCATCTCCCGCTTTGTCCGACATAGATTTAAAATGACAATCACCTGTATTAAAAAACATATATATATTTTTACAGTATTTTCTTATGGCGCAAAAATCACATGTATTAGGAAACAGATATTTATTTTTAAGGTATTTTTCTGTAGCGTTTAAGCAAAGAAGTCTAATTTCGTTCTCTAGAAAACAACGGTGGACTTCTTTTGTTCTTTGTACTCACCCCCTTTAAAAGTATCTTCTTTTGAGATCCTTTCTTTATCAGATTTATGGAATTATCAATTTCTAATTCAGAAACATCTGAACTAGCGCCACCTTCATATTGAACATGAGGCGAGTCTTCAACATACATCTTCAGATTTAGATGCGACATCTGTAACACACATAAATTTTCCCTCATCAAATTTTATATTTTTGTGTTTGAAATTGCGCCTTATTCCGGCCCTAGAAATTCTAAATCTTCTGGCACATGTTGCAAAACTTAGTAACCTGTCTTTTTTATCACCTATTCTTCGTTGATGTTGATTTGACAAGTATAAACATGCTACCGATATTTTTCAACAGAATTTATGAAGCCCATAGTAACGTAGAATCTTTATCAACGGTAATAATATCATGGTGATGTGAAAGCACTAGAATGTAGGAGGTGATGAAGAAATTTCTTTCTAGAAGCCGTATTCTGCCAGCAGAGGCTGAAGCATATGCACAAACTAATGCGGAAGCCTCTTTTAAAGACTAGTAGAGATTGGTGAAAAATACCACAGCCTCGGGGAAGAACCGAACCCTGATAAACTGCTTGGAATGTAGCTAAAGTAATCGTAAATTGAATTGTTGGGTAATGCAGGTTTATTAATCAGAGTAGAATTTGTATTTCTTCAGGGTAGATGCTCCTTATAGTGCCGCTTAAAGGGAAGTTTTTATACTAAATTTTTTTTCCATGCGAAGAAAAAAATCATATGTGCATGAAGTGCCCCACTTTAAAATATATATTTTATAGTTTCTTGAAATGTCTGCGGATTGTTTGTACACTCTGTATTTATATTTGTAAAAAATTATGTATTTAGATAGCTATACAAACGCGAATATATACGATTCTTGTCAAAGTGAGAATTCATTTTTGCATAGTTAGAAATTAAGATTTGAAAATCAGTAAAATAAGTATTACCACTTTTAATATCGAAAAACTTTCTATAAAAAATTTTAAAATTTAACTAAATTTAGCTTGAACTCTTTTTTCTGTCTCTTTAATTTAAAGCTTGGAGTTTTATTTCTAGGCTGGTAAATGAAAAATAGTTTTATTACTATTTGTTTAGGATGTGATATGAAAACATCAATGTTACAATACTTTTCTCAATATCTTCATATTTGCCAAGCATGTATCCTTCTGAAAACGATTCAAGTTAGGTAATATTTTTGACATGTTGATGTAACTAAGAAGGAAATGACACATAAGATTTACGAATGCGTGTAATTAAAGAAAGAAGCGCCGCCATTTAGGGAAATCGTAATTAACTATTTTGAATCCTTTCATTTCCAACAGAACCTAACCTAAATGACTCCATGTTTGATTTTTGTTATAGATAAATGGAATTTTTCTTTCATAGTATACATTCTGGATATCTTTATTTATTAAATTGTGGAAATAGGAAAAGGAAAAAATCAATGATATCTTCAAAATACCTATTTTTCAAGATATTCGATTTAAGAACAGTAAGTTTAAAATGTTTTTTAAAACATTTATGAAACCTGATTTAAATGATCAACCAATTTGTAATATTTTAAAATATGATTTTAGCTTTTGTATGTGAAATAATAAAATTTTGTTTCATTTCTGCTTTATTGCGGTAACATTTCAAAATGCTTATCACGTGGTATAATTTGACAAAATGTGCATTATTTTTGTTTTCCCGAACCTTGATAGATTAATTCCCGAATAATATGACTACGTAATAAAAATGATTTTAAAACAAATTGATTAATCTTTCGTTATTACTGTCGAAATACATTATTTATCGTCAATATCGTTAATTTTTTGGAACTGATATAATAATTTAAAGGAGCCTTCCAGTAAAAAAAATTTTAAGTTAAAATCAGTTTTTCAAATAATTAACAGTATTAACTAACTCAACCCTAATGATTGAGGCAGTTTCGTTTCACTTAGTAGTTTTATCATAATATTTCATTTTATAATCCTAAACATTTCCCTATTGAACCTTTCATTTTCGTGGATCAATAAGTTGTAGTGTCAAATTTATACCTGTTTTCATTAATGATCTCTATTATGTAAATTTTAATTCCAGGTCATTATGCAATTTTTTACTTTTAGCTCGTTTCCCGTTTCTTTTTGGTTGAAAATAGTGTAAACCGACAAAAGTCTAGATATATTTATAAAAATGAGCAGTAATACACGGAGAATATTAGTCAATGATATATTTGGTTTCGTCGGAAGATTGTACTAGCACTGGACACCATATTTCTAAGCAGTCTCTTTCCATAGCTGAATTGGTGGAAACTTCATTGATTCTCTAACGATACCATAGTAGCTTTCGCAATGGTCTAACTATTTCACATTTGAGCTTTACCCGATACAAATTATCAAGCCGATAAATGTTTTCGAACTTTAATAATGCATGAGAATATTAATTTTTATATCTACAGTGCCTACTACTATCATATAATAATATATTATCTTTTATATTATTATATGACATTTTGTTTCTTTTAACCCGGGAGGACGCGCAGCGGGTCTACAAAGCCCGGAGACAGCAAGAATGTATTACGGAAAATTAACTCCTCAACGAAAAACTTTCAGATTCACAGTAACTGTGTTAAATGTCATTTACTTGCTGAACACGTGTATTTCAAGAATTTATCCTCATTTTTTATCTCAGGAAACAGAAGGTCGCGTCTCTCAAGCAAGATGAGCGCTCGTGTATATGTGTTGAATTGCTAAATAGAACAGATAGATCGAGACAGTTTATCGCTATTCGAATTACAAATATGAAATAGAAAGACTAGCAAAGCTTTTCACTGAAATATCAACTAATTAAGAATCGATTACTGAAGAAAATGAAGAAATTTTTTATATTGAAATAGTTATAGATCATATGTCGGATTCTGAAAGGAATTAGACAACTCATAAAATATTTTTGAATTTAGGAGTCTGGAGTTAAACTGGTGTAGTAAATGGTAAGATGACTTCAATTTAAAATGGTGTAGAAAAGAACTTCGCATCTCCGAAATCTTTTGGAACTTTAATAATGCCTGAGAATGTTAATGTTTATATCTACAGTGTCGAAACATTATAAGACATTTTGCGTATTTTAACCCGGGAGGCAACAAGTGTTTATTACAGAAAAATAACCCTTCAAAGAAACCCTTCCAGATTCAAAGTGGCTGCTTTAAAGGTCATTTACTTACTGACCACAGGTATTTCAAGAATTTCTCCTCATTTTTAACGCAAGCCGATAAAGTTGGATGCTAAATAGAACAGATGGATCGAGACAATTTATCGCTATTCGAAATACAAATATGAAGTGGAAAGACTAGTAACGCTATTAGCTGAAGTATCGACTGATTAAGAATTGATTACTGATGAAAATAAATAAATTGTTGATATTGAACTAGAGATCATAAGTTGAATTCTGAAGGGAATTAGGCAATTGATCTTATATTTTTAAAGTTAGAAGTCTGGAGTTAAAAATTTGTAGTCAATGGTAAAATGTCTTTAATTAAAAAATAGTGTAAAAAGGAACTTCTCAAAAATATGAGAACCTTCACACAACATCGTAATAATACTACTCGAATTTTTTGATGAAGCAAAAATTGTATAATGGGTTCAAAATTACTGAAAATGTTTATCGACAGAAATGTATTAATACCTATATACAGACGAATTCATGAAATGTTTGACGGTAAAGCCAATCTTTTCATTAATACTTTGGAAGTACAAGCATTCATTGATATTCTTCATCTAAATACAGTCTATAAGAGATTTATCCGAAAATATTTTTTAATATTTAATACTCTGTACACCATCACAACAAATGCTTCCTATTAAATAAAATGTATGTACGCGTTTTGTTATGAAAACAGGATCCAGGGCCTACGAAACCGGACGGCATTTGGGCAGTGTGATTCAGAAAAAAATTTATATAATGAGTTATGAATCAGCGAGAAGTCATTTAAACTTTTCTTTTGGAAATGGCCAGTTCTGTAGCAATCTGAAATCTAAATAAATACGCAAAATGTTATTGAAAACACAAGACATAATAATTTTTTCAAAATTTTATATAAAAAATAGGTATATAATTTTACCATAAAAATATATTCAATGGCAAAATAATTCAGATTCTTATAGCCACATTTCCTGCAAAGTCACTCTAAATATTCGTTGTGTCTTACTGAGGATTTTCTTTCCACTATTCTTGACCTTGAACTTCTAATTGTAAAATGTTTATGCAGAAAACCAATTTGGCAACAATCTCTCAATTTGGTTCAAAATA
This sequence comes from Araneus ventricosus, assembly GCA_013235015.1. Lineage (NCBI taxonomy): Eukaryota > Metazoa > Arthropoda > Arachnida > Araneae > Araneidae > Araneus > Araneus ventricosus. The sequence goes on along the minus strand of BGPR01038081.1, from coordinate 6,457 downwards.
CATCGTTACTAATATAGTTTAATATGACAGGGTTCACGATTAAGCCTAGAATAATGACTCTAAGCTTACTTATCGTCATATTTTTCCTTCTCTTCTCAACTTATTGTCTTTCACCTGCCTCAGATCTATGAAAATGATCCTCTAATGATCTATGATCCTCTGATATCACCAAAATTTCATTATTTTGTTTCGTTATAAGAAAATCTTTTTCCGGTTATGAAATTTCGAATATGAAATATCATATAGCAGGTTGTTTTATGAAAATGCTGCTGATTTTCATCCAATCATAATCGAGATTATCTCTCTCTAACATATAAACTGTCCCTCTTGCGGAAAGAATTTCTTCTCAACTTCGAATTCATTTTTATATTCATTTTCTTTTCAATTCATGCAAGCACACGGAATGGGGGAATAAAAGAATGTTTTGGCTTGGGAAGTCTATTTTAGGTTGCCTGGGGGTTGCTTATCCAACAACATTAAAGCATAATCATCAGTCTAGTGTTATTCCTTCGGCCTCCAAACCTATCAGCCATACGTATCAGGAGCTTAATATCTTTGAAGTCCGTGTTCTGCAGCCAGTGGAACAAAGCTGATGAAATTTCATTGAAAGCTTTTGGGAATTTATGTCCAATTAAGTGTACATGCTTTCTTTATTGTTGATCAAGGGATCTTACAAGGAGACGTGTGTGGTGGTGGAGTTATAGAGGCACAACTATCTACTATAATTTACCAACACAACAAGGGTTTTAGCTAGGACAAGGTTTTCGTCAATCAAAGTGTAAGATAATTAGGTCCTCCATCTTTTCTGTTCTAGGGGGAAAAAAGCAGCTCGCATTTTATGCAGCGTGGATTTAATTATAAACGTCTGCTTCTCTATGTCAATATTAACGGATTTGATTCTCTCATTCATTTCTAAACATTTAGAACAAACATCAACTCTTAGCGAACCAAAACCAATATTGCCGATGGTATTAAATAGATTTTTGAAGTACCAGAAAATAACTATGAGGGACATCAAGAATCTTCCTGAATCGAATTCATCAACGCCCACAGTCTCGAAATGACTTTCTTTGTTTTATCAAAACCTACGTTGTATTTGCACTAAAACTATAGATTTTTTCAGTTCTGTGGCTTCTGACGATCAAGATGTTATTTCAATTACCGAGACATGACTTTCTGAATATGTGGATTCCTTGGAACGTTTTGACGATAGGTACCTGGTATTCCGAAGGGATCGTGGTTCCTCATCCAATTATTGCAGACGTGGTGGAGTTTTTCTTATAGCTATCAAAATGTGTTTCTCTCCCTGTGTTTTCGATTTGCCGGATTGCATCTAGGAACTGTCTGGATTTCAATCAAATTAAATCACAAGGGAAAATGCTTGTTTTCTTTGTTTATTTTCCGCCTTCCTACATGTATGTAGAATTTTTTTAATGTTTTGAAAGATTTGGATTTTTTTATTATATTTTCATCTGTGGTTATTTTAATTTATTTATTTATGATGATTTTGGTGATCACAAGAACCTTTCTCCTCTTCCTTTTTCCTCTATAATAGAGTCTGAAAGCAGGGAGGTTCTTTTTTCAATTCGGCTGACTGGAGAGTCGTGGTATGAAACAAATAGAGGATTGTTTACATAATGGGATAATTAATAAAATCACTGCAATATCTCTACAAATTGTCTAGAAACATTGCATAATTTCTTAACTTCGTCATGGTGCCGGGAAAAACTTTTAATGATCGATCAATATTCATTTTATCCTTATTTAATTAGATTTCGAAATAAGACAACGCTGTAACCAAAAATATCATTTTCTTTTAAACAAAATTAAAGATTTACTTTAAAATTTCTCTAAACAGACAGAAAATCTATTAAAATGATATCATTTTGATTCACATCTATAGTCATAAATTGATTTAAGATATCGCAATATATTTAATAATGATAACATTACTCCAATTTGTAATATTCTGCAATAGAAATTCAAGGAACAAGAAATAGGGTTTTGCTAGAATGTATATTACGATAAAAGTGTATGTGTTGTCACTTTTATTAAGCTCAATTATTTAAATGTTGTAAATTTTAAAATAAAAAATAATTTTTAATTTGTTCATATTGTATAACATTACTAGCATAAAAATATTCTACAATGATAATGAAATCTTATTAAAATTTACACCTATGCCACTATGTTTTATGGTTAAAGGAAGTAGTTTTTCGCATTTTGAAACAGAATTTAATTGTACATTTTTGCTGTCCTTTGACAGAAGTATCAGAGAGATTTTAAGATTTATCATTTAAGACGTAGCCCAAAATTTAGAAAAATTGAAAAGAAAAACGAACGAAAAATATGCTTTAGTATTAAAGAAAGAACAAAGAATGTGTTTCTGAGTCATAAATTAGCAAATCAGTTATGAGTGGCACAGTGACAATATTTTTGCTCGACCCTTTCTTGAGCTTCGGAACATGAATAGAGAAAATCATGTTTTAAAAAGCTAATGACAAAACTAAGAATTTGAAAATATAACAAAATTTTAGCATTTAATTTCAAAGATTTTCTTAATTTCCTATATTTTTGCTATATACTGGATATAAATCTCTCACTCAGAAACACAAACAAATTTTGAACCATTATATACATTTACGCCGGAAAAATATTGATTCTTGACCCTTTCTAGACTATTTAGCTATTCATTTAGTCTGGACTTCCTAACTGATTAAGAAGTTATATCGAAGATGAAATTGTGTTATGCATTATTTACAATTAATTACAAATAAACATCTGAAACACACAAGAAAAATTTAAATTTACCGGAAATAGCACTTGGAACAATTTATAATGACTTATAAATGTACAATATTCTGTAAAAATATACAGATTTCATGTAGAAAAAGATATAACCGGTACTATCACGTGCTTCAAATTTCAATTTCGAACCCGTTTTCCTCGAAATATGTACTGAAGTATTTTGTAATTTGCAGTAACTTCAGAATTATTTCTGCCGAATTTCCTGCACAAAAAAAAATCAATGCCGTTCATATATTTTTTCTCTGTTTATTTAAAGAAAGCAACACCTGTATTACTAGTTATTTTTGCTAAAACATGTTCAAAAACAATTCGAAGCACTAATTCGTACATGTCATGCCGACATGAAACTTATTTCGTCTCTCGGTCTTCGTACTGCTCCAAAAATGTAATCACAACTTTGATAAGATCAATGTTGGAACTAGTTGTGTCAGAAAAGAGAATTTAAGCCTTATCTTCCAATCCTCAATCGTTTAGAACATTCCAGGTAACAAACGCTTGCTTCTCTCTGAAGAATCTCCTAATTTTGGCACCCCGAGGAATTTTTCTAGATCTTTATATGATTAAGATTATGTAGATTATTTAGTTCAAGTCATCAAAAAATAAAAGGAAAAGCCTTTATAGACGATGTAGTGTCGAGGCTGGTTTTAAAGATAAGGTGCGATAATCTGAATGCTTCTCCGATTAAAAAAATTGCTATCGTTGGTGGTCTTGGTCAGATTTCATCGCGTCGAATCCAAGTGAGAGCGAAGTTTCATTTCTCGACGCTAATCTTGTGCCCTATGCCTATTCAATGTTTTTACTCTCCAGATGCCCTAGAATAGTGACTATTTTTTGAAGGAAAACAGTGGGGATTTCCCTCAAATTCGGTTCTAACCTATACAGGGTGATTAAAAAAAACGTGGCCAGGCTTTAATGGTAGGTCAGGAACATGATAAGCTTTCAGAATAGCATAGGAACATGGGTGCGCAAACGCCATCTGGAGGCATTTTATTTTCATAGAAGTTGCACTTTATATATGGCTCCAAAGTTGTGAAAGAAAAATTGCGCTATCTTTAGTGCATGCGCAATAAAGAATTATTTGCTACAAATGCTAATATCTCCTTAACGACTCAAATCACTTACGTGAAATTTCGACACATTGCTTCTCTGCAATATTGCCATGTACTCCGTAAGGTTCATAGGATTATAATGGAAACTCTTCATGTTATAAGAAAAAAAATGTGGTAAAATCTGTTTTTTTAAAAGTAGGTAGACCTTTAAATCTTTCCGAATATTCCTGCTCTTTTTACAAAAATGTATTTAAATATTACGCACATCACACAAAAGAATTGATAAAAGTTTCAAATCACTATCAGATTTCTATGAAGCGGAGGGAAGGAAAATCCCTATTCGAGTTCATCAATTTTTGGACGTTCCCTTGAGTGCCCTCTTGACAGAATCTTTGATGTAAATTGTGAGTTAAAATGTATTCTTTATATGGACGAAGTTCGAGGAAAATTAATCCAACCTTTCGAGTGATATTTGGAAGAATACGAAATTTTCTACTGTGTGCCTCAACTAGCCTTAAAGTTTGGTCAATCAAACGCGAGAGAATCCAGCTGCTTTCACAGAAAACTGATAATGCATATTTTTTCGAATACCTCCCGAAGGGCTTTATAAACTTTCCTCAAACGTCGAACATATATATAATATGATTTAACTCACAATTTACATCAAAGATTCGGTCACGAAGGCATTCAAAGGACCGTCCAAAAATGATTAACTCGAAAAATGCTTTTGACTCACCTCGATTCACAGAAAGTTGATAATAGTTCGCAACTTCTGTCAATATTTTTGTGGTAATGTGCGCAATATTTACATGTACTTTTGTAAAAATAGCATAAATATTTGGGAAGATATAAAGGTTTCTTTAAAAGAATCCCAAATTTTTCCGCATGTTTTGTGTTTATAACTTGCAGAATTTTCCTTGGAAATCTATGGCACTTAGGGAGTAATTGGCAATATCCTAAAGAAGCAATGCATCAACATTTCAAGTAAATACGTTGAGTAGTACAGAAGATAATTAGCATTTGTAGTAAATAATCTTTTACTGCGTATGCGCGACAGGTAGCGTAATATTTCTTATATATGTTACGGTTAATATGGATAATAAGTTGTTATGCATAATTACCGCGGTCATTATGAATATTAACCTGCGATTATGCATAATAATAAAGTTAAGTCGGTTAAAGTGGATAATTTATGAGAATTCATACATTAACCGGTTCTTATGTATAATTACCTTTGAAGCTTTGTCAATGTGATTAATTACATTGAGATGTGATCTCATTGACCAAACTTCATTCGTAAATGCGATTAATTCAGCAAATTTATTGAAAAATCAACTCTAATGTTAATTTTCATGTCATGCGATAATGTTTCAGATCTATCTTCGCTATTTTATTGTATGTAAGGAATCTACGTTTTATAATTATTCAACGGAAGCAGGAGAAATTGTGCTCGCGACGCCTGAGTCATCTGAAATAGACACCGAGCAAATTTTGTTAACTTAAAACAACACTTAAAAACCTGTTATGTCTTCGCTATAAGGGGCAGCCGCGACCTACTAGCTTCTCTAGCTCATTGAATATTAGAATATTGAAGAAATTAGAGGTTAAAACAAATATATCAGATAATGTAAAAAAATGTAAAGCATTTGCCCCTAATAGCTTCGATACAAGCGGGAAATGTTTGTCAAAACAATGAATAGTAAAGAATTAATAGATTTACTCAGTTCTATTATTTGCAATTGGGAAGAAGCATTCTAGATTTTTAGAAAGAAGAATAGAATATTGTGAAGAATCAAATAAACCACCACGCACTTGAAGACAGAATTCCAAATGATGAATTCTAAAATATGAACAAGCAGCTTCATAAAATTCCACGCAAACGATTTTTATTAAATTCATAAATTAATAAAAATCGCACAGTTACGTAATCGGAGCAATATAAAATCACTAAATAAATAAAAATTCTATTTAAAAACATTTAATTTATATTAAATTTTTAAATTTTAAGACCAACCTTAGAGGATGTTAGAGGAGCCGAAAGCTAGTTCGTTGAAAATAATCACATTTACCGAAATTCAATGTTAATTATGCATAATAACCGGTTAATGTAGTAAATTCTCATGAATTATCCACTTTAATCGGCTTAACTTGTTTAATATGCATAATAACCGTTATTATGCATAATTACCGATTATCCATATTAAGCGTAACATATATAGTGCAACTTTTGTAAAAATTCCAGTACAATACCACTGATATTTAGAAAGATATTGGTCTTTAGTGCAGCGCTGTTTTATTTTTAATGCCATGTGCTGCCTCCAGATGGCGATTGAGCACGCATGTTCCTATTCGATTCTGAAAGTTTATCATGTGCTTGACCTACCATTTAAAGTTTGGCTATGTTTTTTTAATCACCCTATACTTTCTAACAATGTTGTCATTTTACTCGTTAGTTTGAAGAATGAATTTGATTTTCATTGCTTATCGCTTTAATGATCATAATTAGTAATGGACCAGTTTAGTGTATATGTCTATAATTCGAAATTATTTTGGCTTATTCGAATTTAAAACTGTTTGCATTTCAGTATTGTTTTCGTTAG
>BGPR01038079.1:0-14866 GCA_013235015.1 Araneus ventricosus | reverse complement strand
TTATTTTCTATATTAGGGAGTTGTACATTGTTACTCTTAATGGGTGATTTAGATTTCGAATTGTTGACAGGAGTTTTACTTGATTGTTGGCTGCTTTCAGGACGGATTTCTGTAATATTAGCAGGTGTTTTCTGTCCACGTGTGCATACAAAAGTAGGTTTGGCCAGAGATGCATAAGAGACTCCAACTTTTGGAGTTCTGTCTGCAACAATTTTTCGTGCTTCACCAAAGGACACGTTTTACTTAACTTTAACAGCCTGGATTTCCTTTTCATCCTTAAAGCGTGGGCGTGATCTTGCATAAGCAGGATGATCTCCCTTGCAATTAGCGCAATGAGGGGTGGCTTGACAAGTGTCACTAGCGTGCCCAATTTCAGCACACTTAGCTCAGGTTTGTTTTCCACGGCAGGATTGAATAGAATGTCCAAACCTTTGGCATTTGTAGCAGCGCAACGGGTTTGGAATATACGGACGAACGGGACAATTTATATATGCTATAAGAACACTTTCTGGGAGGGTAGGTGCATTGAATGTCAAAATCAAATGTTTTGTTGGAACATATTGTCCATCTTTCCGGATTGATAACATTTTCTGCGAATACTATTCGACAAAAACTTTAACACACACAAATACAAGAAGAACCAGACAGACTTTTTTTATAAATCCAAAACATGCAAAGAAATATACGATAAGCAAAGTATTTATGTATTAAATACTAAAAATAAGCCGAATTATTTCAACTGTCAACGTGTCTTCTCTCTACAATCTGACGTTTAGGCTTAATATGTACTTGAAACTAAACAGGTATAACTCGGAAAAATACAGCTAATAAAGAGAAATAAGTATTCACGTGAATGTCTGGGATGATACTGTATTCTGTTTTGGGTAATCCATTTGTAAAATAAGAATATTTGAATAGTATTTAATCTCAAAAAGAGCTCGCGAGTCCAAACCATGCGAGTGGTCACTATGGTGTGCTGTAGTAAACAACGACCAACGCAGAAACCGGACCATCGCTTAGAGGGTGAGCGTAATGGCGGAATGACTTGTAGTTCCAGGCCCATAAAGCTTGTTTTTCTCTATGAGGCCCTGCTCCTAACCAGTTCTTCAATTCAAGGAAGAGATGAAAATCACTCGTCGTTAAGTCGGAGCTCTACGCCGGGTGATCAAACACTTCCAATTAAACTGCTCCAGAAGCTGCTGGGTTACAACAGCACTCTGAGGGCGAATGAGGAGAACTCCAGAAGTCAGAATGGCTCTTAGCAGTCGTCGTAAAGTCTGACAAGAAACAGCTGCATTGATTTTTCCCACAAAGCAACCTTCTGCTTAAAAAAAGCGAAACACTACGCAACTCGCACTTGGCGGCAGCATTGATTCTACCAACCCTGTTTACTCGGCGACAGCTCAGCTCAAACTGGTCAGCTGACGTCTGCAGTAGTCAGTTATGGTTAGAGACATGCGCAGTCGTTCATCGCGCATCCCAACATCTTACCACTTGTGTGACCGTTTAGCGGCTCGATCGGAGGCTGACAAAAAAACCGGCCCTCGTATGAACAAAGTAGATGTAAATGTACACAATTGTAGTTGAAAAACTGGTAAAAAGGTGCTAAGGTTTATATCCTTATGAGTAAATTATGAAGGCCCCAAATCAGGAACTCAAATTCTAAAATGTATCCTTATGTAGCATATTGTTAAATCGCTTCTGTGTGTGTGCTGTTAAAAGAGTCCAAGAAGCAGGTTAACCCTTTACATAAGGCCATTTCTTTCTAGTAGTGGTATAATAAAATAACTTGGGTATTGAGATTAATTTAAGAAAAGAAATTCATTTGGCTTATTCAATGACATTTTTTGTTCGATTAATTTTATTAACTAATAATTAATTACCAAGTCAAGACACTTCGTTATGATTTGAGATAAGAAATTGGAACATCCAGGTTTTTGTTTCATCGAAAAAATTGGCGAGAACTTACGCCAACCTTACAAAATGCATTTAAAAATTTATGAATTTGGTGGGAAGTATAATCCCATGACCTTAGAAAGGGTAAACGGAGAATGACACTTTATTCTCAAATATTCCAGGAAACACGAAACGCAGGTAACAGTAAAAACCGCACTTGCACAAATTAACAATACAACAGACTGCAAATCACTAATAATAACAGCGCTTTCAATACCTCTCGTCGTCTAACAGCTTACCAGTTCGCAGTGCGGACTACACTCTAAACAGACGCCTCCAAATGCGTTCGCACTCCAAAGACGATCGCAGTCGATCAACAGACGTTCAAAGTCCAAAGACGATTCAACACGTTCCACAAGTCGATCAAACTCAGATCAGAGCACGGCGCTATTTATAGTCTCCCCGACAGGCCGTGACGTCACATCGAATCACCTGGAGAAATCCGGATCTCGGCTTAATAGATATCGAGAAAATTCTAGTATTTTTGAAATCTTACATTTTGTCGCCAACATATTGGGGGTCAATGACTCCATTCCCCCGTAAATTCCATACATGCCCCTGTAGAACTCTCTTCCCAAACATAAGACTAACTTTGCTGGTAAGCGACTTTCCATGTTCGTAACAATACTGATAAATAAAACAGACACTAGCGCAAAATTCTCATTGACGGAATCAAGCCATTTGCAAATACTGTATAAAAATATCGAAGGTGTTGATAAAAAGTAATTTTAAGGGGAACCTTAAATTGTGACGTACTCACTTTTCACACCAAATAAAGAAAAAGCACTATTTGGAGGTCTGCCAAGAAATTCTTGTTTGGAGAAGGCATCTCTTATCGACGACGTGTCGTTCAAGACCACTACCAGCTCGGATCCTAAACGAAGGCTGTAAAAATCATTATTATGTTGAAATATAAAATATTAGAACTCTCCAAAAAGTAAAGTATTCCTTAAATGTTTAAATACAACAAACTCGCATTTTCACAAATATCTAATTTGTAAATTCATGCATGGAATTTATAAAATCTATTGATACATAGCAGATATTTTTAAAACAGACATCACTTGAAAAATAAAGGACTGAGTTTTTAAATCATGGCCTTGATGAAGTCATTTGGATTTTATTTTGTACCACAAATTTGTGAGAATGCGGGAAGTCAAATAGGCAGAATTAAACTTTAAACTGATAAAGTATCGAAGAAAAATTTAACACAATTATGTTTTTCAATCATAATATCGCCTGGAAATGTATGTTTTTGAACTACTATTAATTTTCACATCAATTTACAAATCTTAAATTATTTTCTGAGAATCGTTTGACCATGTTTTTTTCTGGTATAATGTACGAAAACGTCACAAGGATGGAAAAAAGAAACCTAAAAGAAAATAATACATAATCATCGAAAAGAATTTTAGATTTTAGCAGATGGTTCCTCTCTGTTTAAAGCACAATGAAAACAGTTCATGTGACATCGCAATCACAAAACAACGCCTCCCATTTAAACTTGCATCTGTATTATTTATTGCGGATGTATGCATACTAAACAGCTTACAACTGTTTTACATTTTCCGCGAACTTTGCATTATCTGTTGGTTTTTGGCTCTTTTAATGCGAAAGAGGAAGAAAGAGGATTTTCAGTTTCTACTTAACAGTTTTGAGTTATTACAAGTGGACAGTGAAAATTAGAAGAGAATTTGGCATTTTAGGCCAAATTCTTTTCTTTTTTACTGTTTCAGTTTTTTTCTCTAAGTGCTCATCAAGACATTAGTATACATAAGCTATAAAAAGTAATTTAACAAATAATTTATACAAAACTTACAAAATACATCATACCTTTTAAATTACAATGATAAAACGAAGCTGTTGCAAAGATGAATTTTTCTAATGTAAACATAAAATGATATTAACTAAATTAATAAACTTTAAGAACTAATAAAGAAACAAAAAAACCCTAATTTAAGTTCTAATGAATCTAATTTTAACCGAAGGAAATAGGAAGCAAAAAAGTTATTATTTTAATCAGTAAAAGTATCACTTTTACCATTACGAGCAGCATTTACATGACGCACAGTAGATTCAAATTTGAAGCAGCGTCACTTTACGCTTAGCATACGCACACGAACCGATTCCATTGGGAAACGAATATTTTAATTCATCTCTTTTTAATCTGACTGAGAGAACTTTTGTTGAGAACAGTAGGTTCGATTAAGTTTAGTTACATTAGCGTCCCGTTTTGAAGCAACACAAGGGCTATTTGGGGACGGACATTTTCATTTTGAACCGCGGTCAGATGACGAGGACAACACCTGAGCTGGCACCACCTTCTCCAAGCTTCCGAACAATACCATCGGGAGGACGCTTGACCCCTTACGTATGATTTAACGTGCAACAAGCCCAATACAAGACGGATCTTCAGTGGAATAGGGTTTCGAACCTGGAACCCTCCGGCTCCGAGCCGACACCTCACCACTAGGCTACTGCGGCTTGAGAGCAGCAGGCAATGCAAACGCTTAAGACAAATAAAAAAGGACGGGAAGCATTATAGAAGCATCTTTACACATAATTTGTAGGTTTCTATCAAATTTTGGACAAAATCAGCCTACGGGAAGTCTGTCCGCATTCATGTGAACACTATAACTCAAAAACTTGAATAGCTAGATGGATAAATTTTGGTACACAGTTTTATCATCATGAATGTAGGTCCGTATCAAATTTTATACCAAATCCGTCGAAGAGTTGATTGTCTGTCGATCTGTATAATAGCATATTTTTAATCGCAATAACTTCTTATAAAAATTACTTAGATGAATGAAATTTGATAGGTGACCTTCTTCCCTTAATTGTAGATTTGTACAATTCTGTGTCAATCGGTGAAAAGAGTATTCAAATGGTATAATTAATTTTCTAACTGATTCTCCATGCGCATGTAATGGTAGCAATCTCAGCAACTCCAGAGCTTTTGAGCGAATTACGTCACTTGTCCTTGGAGTCGGCAAGAATGGAACCTAGCAGTGTGTGATGCGTTTTAATTGCTACGCATCTTCTTTGACTTGATCTTCTTTACCTAAATATTTTACAATCACTATAATCTACAATGAAAACCTTCCGATAGTCATTGATTTTGATTACAGTAGGTTCAATTTTTTTTATCTACATGGGGACAGCACCTTTGGGGAAGTATATATGAGAAAGTTTAGGGAGGCCACACCTTAAAAACAAAATTGCATTATTTGATAAACAGGGAGTCCAATCTGCATCCAACATTCCTTGGGCTACTGGGTGGACGTTCAGTGATGGTTTTTCGCACAGGTTCAAAGGCGCTCGCCTCTGTACTCTGAGGGGCCTCTAAAATCTATTTGACATAGCATCGTATTTGCTAAGCCGACTGCGAATTTATGATATTGGGTATGTAGGCCTCAAAACAATTTTGTACCCACCCTTATATTGTCAAAACTACCATTAGACGATATTTATGTGCTACACAAGGTGCAGACCTGTCAAACAGAGCACAAAAATTTACCATATGGACTAGAAAACTCTTGCAAAAAACTATTTATCAAACAGGTCGAAGTCACCCTTTTGAAATTCTAGGAAAATCTATGATGATTTACAGCTGCTTCTGGATCCGAATTTTATATATATGTTACTGTGAAAGACTGAAACTGAGAGGTCGTCGACATTCTCCAAATGAATGTTGATATTCACCCGTGACATTACTTATGAATGTTGACATTCACCGGTGAAAGTCGACATTCCAGATTTCGGTTTACTTGCAAATATATATATATATATATTGTTGCGTAAGTAATCCCTGATTGAGTTTCTATTTTAGCATATTGTCCATTTTTGTTTGTGTTTTGCAGTTATTTTGTTTTGTGGCACTGCTGGTGCTTTTGTGTTGTATGTGTTTGTTTTGTCTTGTGTTTCTGGTTTTTTTTGCACGGCTCTGTAATCCATACTCCCTCCAAATATTGCACCCTTTTTCTTTCTCATGACTGGTCTGGCTCCTCCTGTCGATCCTTGCTGACCTGAAACCTTAGATGATGGTCGGCGGGGTTAGTAAAAGGTATGGGTGTATGTACTAGATATGATTTGCATTAGGGACATAAGCGAAAGATAGTCATTCCCATAGCAAGTCTTTAAACTGGATATTTTAGCCAACAATTAGTGGTGGTTCGAGCGTGCTATATAATCAACTTATAGACTTAGTGATATACAGGCTGTCCGAGAATTATTGTAGACAAATTCATAAAATTATATAAATAATAACCAGAACATGTGAAAACAAAATATCTACTACTTATTATAGAACTACAAAAGTTAATAAACACGATGAGATCCCTTGTTGTGTTTGCAAGCATCTGAGAGCTATCGAATGAATAGCAACTGTGAAACGGTGCTTCAGTTCAAATATATTGTAAGGTATCTGACACATGCACCACAAGATCCTGCCATGAAAATACAAGGGACCAAATTCCTGGAATCTGATCACCTGGATTGAATTTTAGAACTGATTGAACTACCTGAATTTTTTCATAGGTCATACACTGTGTCACACTCTATTCCATCATATCGGATTCTGGGAATAAAACAATGCTGTAAAACAAAACTTTTAGGAGCCGTGTTAGTAATACGAAAACATCACAACCCTACTGTTCCTAGCTATTTTTTTGCAACTTTTGTAATGTCCACACCCTCGAACACTTGTATATTTGTGCTACTTTTACATCGAAATAATTGTACTGCATAGTACGCCGTTGAATATATTTTGCCCTTTCTTGCTTGAAAAGCAGAGACTGTGAATTTTTTAAAAGTAACAAAAATTACCAAGCTGAAAAAAAAAACGATTAATTTATTCTACAAGTATCTAAAAGATATGCTTTAATATTTAAAAACGGATCACACGGTTCCTTGAGGCAATACCTAGTTCAGTTACAAGTTATGGCTCCATAAACTATGAATCACGACCCCTGGGAGCTAACAGATTTGAATCATATTCGATCCCTGATATTTTGAAAATGCTCTATCAGATATCTCGAGATTGTGAAGCGTACACAGTGAATTTCTGTTATTATTATAAAGATATATTCCTATATTATTGATTATGAATAATTGCTTAAATAAAAAAGTATAAAATTTGTTAAGTATTCAAACTTAGAGAGCAATTTAAATAATACAACCAAAACGTGTATGGCCATGCATTGAAACTGTTCATAAAAGTCAGCAATTTTAATAAAAAATTATTCTTTTAAAGATTGTGTGATTTAGCAGGAATAAATAAAGCGCTTATATACATAGTCAAGATAGCCAAATTATCTTTACAGATTAACAAATCTTGAATCAAATGGCATAACTCATTACTCATTTTAAATCTTTCCAGTATAGGAATTTTAAGCGACTTATTATCAACTTTCTAGGCAGATTTTTTTTCGAATCTCCGAATTGATTGTTTTCTATCACAGGTAACCAACGTGAAAAATACATGAGAAAGTTGATTTTGCGTAACATTTCTTAGCAATATTCAAAAAATACAAAAATTATCGCGAAGTATAAATGAAACGTGTAGTGCCGACGAATCTAATTGTAAACGCTTTTGAAATTCTTCTACGTCGGCATAAATAGAGGCGTCCAACTAATAAGGGTTAATGGATAAGTGATTTTTCGGATGTTCTGAACCGTATTTAACATTTTTGATTCATTGAAAGGATGGCAAATTATATTATGATACTTGAAAGTACACATTTAATAAGGAATGACGTTAGTGCTACTTCATTTTTAATGAAGATAAATTCGTAAATATATTGAAATTTGGGATCTGAATCCAAAAAAATATGATTTCTTTTGCAAAAAATAGCAAAATTATGAAAGCAATAGTTTAAAATTAGTTTATTAACTGTGCCATTTTAAAAATAAATTCAGAAATAAAATCTGTTAAAAAACTGAATCTTATGAAATTAATATTATTTGCAATTAATCATGCGTTTGACTTCATCTATTCGGAAAACTACAGCAAATTTTTAAATAGTCTTAATTCTAAAATATGCAATGACATTGGAATGTTTCTGTTGCCACAAACTGGGGGAAAAATCGAATGGTAAAATTTACTCGGTTAAGACATTTCTATCATTTTAAAAGAATTGTCATAAATAACATTCTTTCTTTTGCAGTAAAACACATATAAGTAGAATTGATCATAAATCAGTATTTCAAATATTACTCAAAATCAAATATATACTAACCTGAAAACATCTCCATATTTTTTGGCGAGATTTATAAAATGCAAATGGACGTCTTTGGGTAAGAAAGGAATGTACCCAACAACAGGTAAACCCCATGGTCCTGGCGGAACATTTCGTCGCGATCTTTTGAATAAAGAACCAATTATACCTATAAACACGACGACGCCGACAGCGATCCAAACTTCATACTTAACACTCAGTATATAATCCAACATGAAGATTCAAATGAAGACAAAAGATACACAATAAAGATTTGGCATTCAATGAGAAATGCAATTTTATGCGACGTCCTTTTTCCCTCAAACGGAAAGATTATTACTTCATATGACCTTCAAAGTCCGCGAACGCTACAACAACGTTAACATGAGGCCAGTATTGCCAAACCAGTAATATCACGCATGCGCAAAAAATCCGGACAATCGCAAGTCTTTATCTCGACGGGACAACTACACGCCATTATCCCGTCTTTGGCTCCTTTTGAGGTTCTACATTGTTATAAGCTGTGTAAATAAAAATGAAACGAATATATAGTTGTCAAATTAAAAGGTTTTAGTGAAGGTTGCATGACAATTAATAATTGAATAGTATTTTTTTAATAACTAAAAACTGTAAAAAATATAATCATCCGCCTTAGAGTTGCCCTTCGCAATATTTAATCAAATTTTGCACCATTTTTTAAAAAATTATTAAAAACTTAAGGGAAAATTAGCTTTTGATAATTTTTAAAAATTACTTGGGTATAGTGTAATTTATAAAAAAAGTTATGATTTGAAAAAATAGTTTGCGCATATAGTAAAAAATATTTCTATAAAAGATTTTTTTTCGTTAACAAATTATATACATTTTTTTAAATGCGTTTCTAAAGTTTCTATTAATATACTAGCCGACTTTGCTGAGTTCTCCCAACAAAGGATTTTCAAATTTCAAATTTTGATAGACATGTAACTCATTCATTTGCTATCCCACCTTGTCATCATTGTTCTATGCAATAATGTCTAAATGTACCTGATAGGATTTGCTGCTCTTACTATTAAAGAAGCGTTACACCTGTTCTGTTCATTGTGCTATGCACCTGCCCAATTCTCTTTATCTGTCCGTCATCTCGCCTAAAATTTGAGTTTTAATCTGAAACGGGAAACTTGCTTGCTGAATCGAAACATGTTCATAAAATATCAGAATAATAAGCGAAACCTTTCTCTGCATCTATTTTTGTGTGTGTTTACAAATATCAAATATGTTTTATAAATGTTTTAATATTTTAGAGAATTTCTGCTTACTGATTCACTAAAAAGTTTAGTGCAATGTAGTAAGAAAGCAAAACTTCAAACTTCAAGCGCAATGATATATCTTTATGCATCCAATTACATTACAGTAAAGAGCGGAAGAGTTTAAAAATGTACAAACTATAAAAATTTCATCACTACTTACTTTTGAAGTTAAATTACTCCAAAATTTAAAAAAACTGCAATTACTACAAATTAAAAAAACTGTAATTGCTAAAAAATTTTTTAAAAAGTATTTAATACCATGCTTTAAAACAAAGCCTACTCAATATGAAAAAATAAGCCAAACCTTCTTATCTCGGTTATAAATAATGGAAGATTGATATCATTGAAAACATAATTTTTAAATTTTTGGATAGAGCAAAACTCATTTTTTGTAGTTTAATATTTTTCAAAGTTTTCAATGAAAAACGCCAAGCATAGCTTAATTTTAATTAGTCAAAATTTCAAAAAAAAAACCTGAGGTGCACATTCTCATCCTCCAAAGCAAGTTTGTTATAAATTTCGTAGCTCTGGGAGCAGAGGTCTGCCGTGCAGAGCGCATATTTGTGGATCCTACTATGGTTTGGATTGAGGTCGCCTTTCATTGCCGCTTACGTGATTTTCTTTGTTATTGAATGATAAACATAGAGTGGGGTAAGTTTGTTTGATTGATTTTGTCTTAGTATAGGCCATGGAAACTAAAAAATTATCTTTTTAATTACGATTATTTGATATTTCTAAAGGAAATGTTGAATTCAAGATAAAGATAATTTGGTTTCTCCGATAACAACTAAGACAAAATCGAAATCCAAATTGGGCGCGCTCCTATGACATCATTCAGAAGCAAGCGGAGGCCGCGGTGGCTCTGGTGGTGGGCTCCTTCGGCCTTATGGGCCGGAGGGTCCCAGGCCCGAGACCCGATTACACTGGAAGATCCGCCGTGTATGGGGCCTGCTGCACGCTAAATCATACGTAGTGGCTGCAAACGCCCTCCTGTTGGTGCGGTGCAAAAATTATTGATTCGGCCCGGCCTTCACTCCAAAAAGGGGGTGTAAGGCCGGGTAGAGGAATTTCAGTGGGGACGTTCCACCTATGTGGAGGACGTTTGGATTTGTTAGGCATAAAAAGGAGCGGCAGGTCATTACCGTGAAAAGGCAAGAGAATTTTAAATACAAGAGGCTGGGAAGTGTAAACTGATTGGTTCGACTGTTCCTACTGGGTGGGAGAGAAAATTAGCTTGAATTGCCTGCAAATCAAGGAAAAAGTAAAAATAGATAAGTCATTGAAAAGAAACAAACAGTATAAACACAGAAAAGCAGAAAATCAGATATATAAAAAAGTCAAAATTTGAAACCCATAATATAAAAAAAAAACAGACACAAACAATAGCACATCAAACGACACAAAAAAACAAGATAGAACTACCAAAACGTGAATTAAAAATACATATCAATATAATAATAATAATTACAAATTCTGAGAAGCAGAGTGAATGTCCAAGATGTATCAACGGTAAGTGCACGTCCTCAGCATAGGAACAGGCTATCAGTACAGAATGTTTTTTTGAGTGAAAAACGCGAAGTTAAAATTACTTTGGTGTCCTATGACGAGTGATAAAAATCACCACAGGGAAGAGAAAGATTTTGTAGGTCAAAAATAAAACAAAAAAGTCGCAGGAATGCATAGCCCCAAAAAATCTAAACAACTAGCATGCAGGCACAGTTCCGACTGAAGACGAATTGACGCATCATGTCGGCAAGGACCAATATCTACCAGAACAATCAAGAACAGTCAGTAAACGTACAATGGGGCGCTTACCAGGTCATATTCGAGAATAAATATAATATTGTCTTAAAAAGCTAACCGAAATAATAAAAAGAGCCATAGGCAGAGGAAGTCTACACGAATGCTGAACCGGAACAGCTGTGAAAAAACTAACCTGAGAGAGATGTCAACTGAAGAACTGTTTGGAATACAGAATGAGTTAAAGAAAAAGAGTAAGAACAAAGTCTTTTCAATATGATAAGATAGAAGAACGTGACCCAAGACATATCAAGGCTGGAGTCTGCTATGGTCTCTCCTGGTACAAGTAAAAAATGTTCTGCTACCAAAAGCGCTGCTCTTCCATTTTGGTGACAGCTGTCTATTTGTTAAGAGATATTAAACCACGATTTTTGTGTTCATCTGGGTAGTTTAATTAGATGGAACTTTGGTGAGAACATAGGAGAAGATATAATGATCTGCACCTCACCCAACATTCGCAGATACAGTGGAGAGTTCAAGAATTTAAAGCGATGAAGTAGAGGAATGGACCATGTCCACTGAGAAACATATTAAAAACTTATTATGGATTAAAAATTTTTGGGTACCTGATTAATGTAACCTCTCACCCTAATTCCAAGTGAATCGTAGCTCATTCCCAGTATTCATCTCCATCTGCTTACTATGCAATTTTTAGGAGGCCTTTGAGGTGGAGTAGGAGAGTGAATGACAAATTTCAATCGATGTCTATGGTCCTAATATGGTCGTGCCAACTGTTTCCTGTGAATTCCTTACATGGGCTTTAATCCGTGAAAGGCCGACCATGTTCCTTTGCCTTAAGATGTTTCTATGATTTTACTTTTGTTAACGACCATTGATTCTGGTATTTGCCATTATTGGCAAGATATCGAAGAGAGTATCGTATGTAATGCTGATTTCACTTTCTTTGACAGCCCAGTGACTGGATGCGTTCAATTAAGGCTAATTCGCTCGAATACCTGAGTTGAAGGTGTTCGATTAGATAGTTCGATATTAATTGATCTTATGAGAATACGCATGGGAGAACCAGTCTCATTTTTTCTGATCCGTCCGTGATATATCTCATAAATTTCGGCATTTGAAATTTTACTGTCTAGAATAAGTTTCTGGTGGTCTGCTACTCCCAAAAGTTAAGGGCATTTGCGTAGGAATCAGTGGGGAGATCCACCGCTCGTGGAGGAGGAGCTGTTATTGGAAAAAAAAAATGGCTGTCCCTGAACAGGCAGTATTTAAAATACAAGAGAGCTTGGGAGTAAATACGAATTGGACTCCCCTCGGTGGAGGGAGAAAATAGCTTAATTACTGCTCGGCAACAAGGAACAGAAAATATATAAAATAATAAGCTATTGAGAAAGAAACAACAAATAAACACAGAAAAAAAGCAGTAAAATCAGATATATAAAAGGTCAAATATTTTGAAACCATAATATAAAAACAAAACATACCACAAACAATACTTATACACAGAACGATTCACACAAAACACGATAGAAACTACAAACGTAGAATTAAAAAAAATACATTAAAATATAATAATAATGTCACTGAGAGTGAAAGAGGGAACAATTCCAAGGTCAACTGTAATGCTACGTCCCATGTATGGAATACATCAAATTATCAGTTAAGAATGTTTTTTTGAGAACCCAGCAGTTAAAAAATTACATTTTAGTCCCTATAAGATAAAAACGTGCAATGGGGAGAGGAAAAGGAATGAATTTTTTGTGATTCAAATAAAAACAAGTCGAAAAAAGTGAATGGCTAGCCCAAAAATATCTAAACAACGTTAGGAGCATTACAACGGGCAACAGGTTTCAGAACTGCGTGAGAGATAATTGAGAATCGATCATTGGTCGGATGGCCAATAGCTGCCTTAGGGCAAGACGACATACAAGAACCGACAGGGTACAATAAGTTAAAAAAAAATAATCAAAACAAGTGAGAGAGCGCTCATAAACCTATTGAACTGCTATTCAAGTAAAACAAATAATAAAAAAAACAGTACTTTTAAAAAGCTTCAACCTCATAAATACAAAAGACTCAGCAGCGGGGAAGCTCAGAGCACAGAATGCTGAATGTCAGAAAGTGTGAATAAAAAAACAATCCTGAAGGAGTGAGATGTCAATAAAAGTCTCTGTGGCATAGAAAGATAAAAAAGAGTAAGAAGTCTTTCAATATGATAAGATAGAAGCAACACGACCCCTGACAATCATTGGAGTCAACATGGTCTCTCCTGGCAGTGTGATCAGAACTCAACCTGATCCAGACAAGCGCTTCCCATTTGGCATGTCGCCTCTCATTTGGTAGAAGAGATTGTTAAACCACGCTTTTTAGGTTCATCTGGGTACAATTAGATGGAACCTCTTGGTGAGGGAAATTGAGAGAAGACCGATACTGCTTCACCCAACATTCCGCAGATATGTGGAGAGTCTAGTCTCAGTTGTTTCCAAAAGCGACGTATAACTATAACCCAACCTGCAGTGCAGATTGTTAGCATTTTACGAAATGAATAATGATAAAATTTGTTAATTTGTACCTGAAGTAGTTACAACATGTCGATAAGCGAAAGAAGTTTTAGCTACACAGAATTGTAAAAAAAATTATACTTAACGAACATAGTTAAAAAGCTAGTCTTCATTGTCTCATGATCATTAGGTGTGTAGTAGCAGCGGAAGAAATTGATTTCGGCAATAATATAGTAGAAAAAGTTTACGTTACTTGTATTCAACAAAGGAATTCAACTGCACTGATGTTCATAAAAACTATCACTAATGTACTGATTTATCATTAGATATAAAACTCGCTCCTGCTAAAAATTTCTTGTTATTGTCTATTTGTATAACATATTGATTATTATGATTTTAAAAGTCTTGTTTTTTTTTTTTCTTGTAAAGGTGAATGTACCATTGATATTAGGAATGGACAAACTTGTGCCAAATATGAATCTAAATGTTTTTTTCACTTGCATTTAATATATTCCATTATAACTTCTAATATGCTCTACATCAAAACAACACATGCAATGAAGTAGAAAGAAAAATGTTAAAATTTTGTTTAAAGTGTCCATACAATAAACTACATGTTATCGTGAGTTGTAAATACTGTAATCTGACCTGTCGGATCCTTATTTTTGTTTTGTTCGGGAGCTTGAGTTAAATTTAAATACTTACTAAAGGAAACCCTTAAAATAGGTGATTTGAGGCTATTTTTCAGCGGGTAGAGTACTTTCCCTTGAATCTGTATAATCGAGATTAATAATCTACTGCCAAAAAAATATCACTATATTGATACATATTTGTACTCCTTTTTGTAAGCATATTCAAAATGGTAGTAACCAAAAATCTGGAGAAAATTTGAGAAGATTAATTAGTTCTCTTCTTCTCTGCTATAAGCAGGTCAGTTGCTGTCAGGTTGGACTCACCTTGCCATCGTTTCTAGGTCACGCCATATACAGAAGACAGGTTTCACTGTAAATTGTAAGTTGATAAACAATGAAAAAGAAAGAAATTACAACTAAACTTTTCTGTCTAATTGCATGTCATCGTGCCGCCATCTATGAAAAAAAATGAAAATCTTTTATAAATAGAATGTAACTGAACGGTATGTCGA
>BGPR01038078.1:0-14866 GCA_013235015.1 Araneus ventricosus | reverse complement strand
AACTAAATTTCCTCGTCTTAGTGAGTCTAAAATCAAGGAAGGAATTTCCGTGGGCCCCCCAGATTAGAAAACTTTTTAAAGATTCAACGTACTATATTATAAATTACAGTTATTATATTTTATATTATATTATCTATTATTATTATTATTTATTATATATAATATTTTTATTTTTAAATTTTTTGTGTTAAAATAATCCTTTCCCCCTCCAAATCAAATTCATGGCCATAAAATTACATAACAGTGATAAAAATAAAGAGTGGCAACGTTGTACAGTGAATCTTCCAAATTTTCTTGTGAGGGCTTCGGGAACTCTCCCCCTTACCCGTTTTCAGCCAAACTTGTTGCAATATTTTTTTATTATGTTTGGTGTTTGGGTGAGGAAAAGGGGTGGCTGGAAGCTGGAATATGTAGAAAATAAGTGAAAAAATTGCGAAAGTAAACCAGAAAAACCGGTAATTTTTATCTAAAATTTAAGGGGACAAATCCCTCCCAAATCCCCCCCCCCCTTACTACAAATGTTCATATTTTATAACTTTTCACCTCTGTAGCCCTTCAGAAGATATTTAGCGGTTAAAATAGTTGTTTTCTCAATCCAAATCAAATTCATGGGCATAAAATTGCCAGGCAGTGATAAAAATGGGGGGGGGGGGGCGGCCCGAGAAAACGGTGGGTGATGGGGAAAAATGGGGGTCATATTCGGATTCAGTGGGTCATTTTACATAAGAATTTGCAGGAATGGTGTCGGGGCTCGAAAAAATTTTTTTTTGCAGCGCAGTGTAATTAAGTTGCACTTTCAAAAGTCTAAAAAAATAACCACTGGTCAGAATTACCTGATATTTCATCTGAGTATACGTGAAGCAATGGAAATTTGTTTTACCAAAAAAAAATATATAGTTCAAAAGTTGACTGACAGATGGCGCTCTACTCGTGATAAGATGCTGAAAAACGATTGCTTTAAAAGATATGCTCATTTTAAGATGCTAATTAAAAGACGTTGCATGCTGTTGTGGAAATCTTTGTTCAAAGCCATCAACGAGTACAAGGTGGTGCCACAGCGGATAGGGAAAAATCGGTTTATAATTGTCCCTAGGCCAAAAACCGTAGAAAAAACAAAAATGAAAGCGGTTTTTAACTATCCCTATGCCAAAAACCGTAGAAAAAGCAAATACTAATGAAACCATCAATCAAAGGAAAGCGACTTCGACTTGCTTAAGAATTGTTCAATATGCTGTCCGCCGTATTTCCAATGAGCTGAAAGCGCAAAACAGCATGTTCCACAACAGACTGGAGTGTTTCAGTGGTGAAATTGTGAATATGTTGCGTGATACTGTTTTTCAAATCAGCTAAATTCCCAATCAGACCCTCGTAGACAACATCTTTTAGGTAATCCCACAGCCAGAAGTCACAAGGGCTCAGGTCAGGTGATAGTGGCGGCCAGGCTGTTGGGAAATGGCGACTGATAATTCTGTCATTTCCAAAACGCAGATTCAACAGCTTCATAACGTTTATAAGTCCCGAAGCATCAATCTCCTTGAAAATGAAAGGGCCAACGATAAATGCTGCCGTAAACCAGCACCACAAAGTGACCTTTTGAGAATGAAGAGACAATAGTTGCATTTGAAACGTATTCTCTCTTGTATATATTCTGCAATTTTGAGAATTAACAGAACCTTGGAGATGGAAATGGTCTTCATCTCTCCACAAAATGTTCCATGGCCCTGCATTGTCCACTGCCATTCGAGCAAGAAATTGCAGGGCGAAAGCTTCTCGTTTTGGCAGGTCAGAAGAACCAACACCTGAACATGCGTAATTCTGAATGGATGTTTCGTAAAATTTTGAGAACCTTGCTGACAAGCATGTCTAAAGTTCGGGAAATTTCCCGTGCACTGCACGTTCCCAAAGCACTGCTTGAGGCTTCCTGCAATGCTTAGCCACATCCTCCACTGACGACGGAGCAATTGCTTTCCTCTCTCTCTGCCACATTTCACGTCAAATGAATCCGACTTTTCGAATTTATCAATCATGTTCTTCAGACCGAATGCAGTCATCGGACCAAAGGCGATGATTTCTTCAATTAAATTGCTTCACAGTCACCGTCCTTCTAAAAAAGCGTCACAAGCAGAGCCCGATCCTTCAATGATAGAATCACAACTACCTTCTGAGACGCAGAATAACAGGAACTGCATGTTCCCCGCCTTTTTATAACAATTGTAACTTGCGGTGCGCATGTCACGTCTCTTAATTAGCATGTTAAAAATAGCATATCTTTTAAAGCAATCGTTTTTCAGCAGCTTATCACGAGTAGAGCGCCATCTATCGGTCAACATTTGAAATATTTTTTTTCTTTCGGGAAACAGATTCCCATTGTTTCATGTATGCTAAGATGAAATATCTGGTCATTCTGACCAGTGGTTCTTTTTTTACAGACTTTTGAATGTGCAACTTTAATTATAATCACCCTCTATAATTGGTTCATTACTTTGCATTATGATAAAATGATTAGTTTAAGTTAACTGGTTATTACATGGAATATTTCTGTTGAATTTATTGTAAGTGAATTATTTATTTAAGAAATAATGCTGTGTTTATCCTCTACAAGATGCAAAATGTTCAGCCGACCCATATGCTCATTTCTAAAATATGGCATTAAATTTTTTAACCTTAAATTTAAGTTGAGACAGCTGCATAAATTTACAATATAAGATATTTTCCAACACAATAGGAATTCCTTAATAATTTGGATTTGCCGATGAAAGTTTAAACACACAACTTGAGGCATAAACCCGTTTAATGTTTTGCCTCTATCGAGGAATGAATGTCGTATAATATCAATCGAGAAATGAAAGTTGTATAATATCAATCAAGAAATGAAAGTCGTATAATATCAATCAAGAAATGAAAGTCAGATAATATCAATCTAGAAATGAAAGTCAGATAATATCAATCTAGAAATGAAAGTCAGAACAAACATTTTGAATACCCAACTCAAAATAATGCATATGTAATTAAATATATGTTTTACTAGCCGCCTACGGCGACCAGCTGGTTCGCCAATCTTGTATTAATAGTAATAAGGCAATTAAGGCTGACATTTTCAACATTTCAATTTTTGTAAGCTGAAAGCAATAATTGCAATAAGGACAAAGAAATGAATTTAAAAACACAAACTGTCAACAGGTTAATTAGTACAACCTAATTTTAATTTTTTATACACAAATCGAATATGTATAGGATGTGTTTGCATATAATGAACTATGAGTTAATTCCTTATGTTTAAGAGTTTAAAAATGATAAGTAAAAAGATTCTTTTAAGAAAAAGTAGTGGAAAAGCTTTTAATAAGTAATGAAATATTTGAAGTACAATAATTAAATCCCTCAGCTAAAAAAATTTACATATTAAAACTAATTAAAACTCAAAATAACTAAATGAAGTTTTTTTTTTCTAAAAAAAAAGAATTGATTACATTTTATGAAACACAAAAATAAATTCATGATAACCATTTGAATCTAGTCAATAAAAACAACCATTTATATATTTAAAAAAATAATGAATTGAAATGCATGAAAAAAACCCCCAAATCTTGAATAATTATTCTGTGCATAACAAAACTACAAACACACACTAAGAAATTAAATATGTTTAAACTATAAAAATGCAAATTATCAAATAATAGCAAATGATAAAAAATGAACTAAAACAGGTATATGGTTTGGATAATAGTTATTCTCTCCACCCAAAGTTACTTCATATCCGTTAAGTATTAAAACTCAAAAAATCCATATCATTCTCGGTGCAAAACAAAATATACATGCTAGGATAATTACTACTCTCTGTGCTTAAAAAAATTTATACACCCATGCATAAAAAAAAATTAAGAACCTATAAAACATGCATACATCTGATTAATCATTATCTCTGCGGAATAAAACATGAAAAGTAAACTTTAGTTACATAGGATTTCTTGCCACGTCACTTCTTTCCCTCTTTTTATCCTTATATTTCGCATAAATCTTAAATTTTCTGTTCAAATTATCTGTGCAATCTCACTCTGAAACTGTTTTTCACTTTCACTCATTTTTTAAGGGTGATATTACTTGAAAACAGGCATATTCTGGATATTTGCAAATTTTCATGCCGATTTGTTGATTTTTGACCCGATCTTTTAATTTTAAATATTTATATGAATGTAAATAGTCTAAAAAGCTTCACACCTTTTAGACATTCATTTTCGTATGCCTCTTATATGGGTGATTAGAGTATGTCACTTTCGCAGGGATTGCAATTGGGAAAGTTCAAACATTTTATATCAGGATTTTCAACAACCAAATCCTCCTCTTATCATTAATCCAGCTAATTTTGATTTAGAGGATAGGGTCTCAATAGTCACTGAACCGCATTCCCCAGCTGAGGCTATTTATATAGACGCTTCACATCTAGAAGGCGAAACAGGTTGCGCTTTCTGTGTCATTCAAAACAACGTCCAAATTCATCAGTGGACGGCAAAACTAAGCTCACAAAATACCGTATTTCAAGCTGAAACTTTAGCAATAAAAGAGGCTATAAATTGGGCTAATTCTATGGGAATATAAACATCAACCTGGAGTGACAGAGAGTCGGCACTCAGAGCAACTTCTTCCACCAAAAGTTCTAACCCACTAATCCAAGAAACACAAGAAGCTCTCCTTCTGAACACAGCAATGCAACTTAACTGAATTAAGGTGCATTTTGGATAGCTCGGTAACGAGGCAACAGACAACCTAGCCAAACAAGCTACTAAAGAAGGTACTCACCTCCATCGTCAGGCCTCGAAATATCATCTGAAAAAAAATGCTTATGAACCTCTCTCTCAATAAATGGCAACAAGACTTTGATTCAGGCGACACTGGGAGAGCAATTTTTAAGACACTCCCTCAAGTCTCTCTAACTCCAGCTTCATGGTCCAGAGAATCCATCCTCTTCGCTACAGGCCATGGTCCATTCAGATATCTGCACATGCGGGGAAACGGGAGACCCTCTCCACTTCTTGTCACATGACGTTATCTTAACATTTTACAAAACCAAGTGCGGAAAAATGTACTTTCAAATAAACTATTACGAATGAAAAGAATAAAAATAGTTAAACTCATATCTTTCCTCACTGAAAATGAGAACCTCATAAAACAGCCACCGGACGCATCCAGTTCATCAGACTCCGGCCCAGATTTCTCTCCTTCAACAAGACCTCAAACTTATGGACTAAGACCCTCTAGAGGTCCAATACTTAGGATCCTATTCAGTCCTCCTACAAGTACGTAGATGCAGCGAACTTTTGGGACCAGTCTTAAAACTATTTCTGTTTCGCGAGTCTTTCTTTTCATATGTAAATACACATTTTTGATCGTTTTTATAGTTATCGCATTTTTTCTTCGATAATGATAAAACACTGTATGTAAACTTTTTTTTGTTCAATAAAGTTTCTACTCATACTCATCCAAACTGCAAACCGCAGATTTTTATCTTTGGAGTCAGGTGTGTGTCGTAGTGTAAAGTAAAGTGACAAAGGACATAATTGAATGTTTCAAAGATGAATATTGACTAGTTATGTTATGAGAAACTGCATAACTTGATATGAAATCGTTAAGAATAAAATGGTAGCTAAACATTGTTGGGGATAAAAGACAAAAAAAAACCACAACAGATCTAGGTTATATAAAAGGAAGAAAAAAACCATTTTCCTGGTTGAGAAAAACAAACGGAAACCTAAGTTCAAAAATATAAGTGTACAATATATACAGTGTAAGAACAGAAAAAACTAATAATATAACAACAGGACTAAAACTATAAAAAAGGAATGAAGCATGGAAATTTGTACTAATAACAACATAGTGATAATGCATTGAAAAGATAGCTAAATTTTTGAAAAAACTATGCATAACTTGCACTTGAGATGTAATTTGAGCAAAAGATGAGTCAAATGAGAATACATAAATTCAGTTTAGTCTGTTTTGATTCACATGGGAGTAGAGTCTATTGATATTGAAGAGTGTCGATAGTTTGAGACCTTCAAAACATTGAGGTTAATTAGAAGGGAAGAGAATGTCTTCATTTTTGTAGATAAAATTAATCAGTTTTCTTATATTAATTCTTTACAATGGTTTGTTGAGGACTCTTTTCCACCAGAGATGTTCTAGGTCGTTTGAGGGCTTGGTAAGATGAAATGAGCTGGTAAGGGGGGAGATGGTGGAGCAGTTCGGAGAGCTTCCCATCTCGCCATAACCACAGCAATAGATTGTTCTAAGATTAAATCTCTTAAGTTTGTAATGAGACATGTCCCGTTGCAAATATGATTTCTGGTCTTTGGCACGGAGCTCGGGAATACTTGACTTTTCGAAGGATGTTGTAGATACCCTTCCAGTGGCACCGTTGTGGCATTTATTCTGCTACGGTTGGGGGTAGACAGCATGAAATTTCTTTTTGAGGAAGCTTCTTGGTGCTCGATATTGTATTGGGATTCCTTCGAAGGTGGCTTCCTTTGCGAGGAGATCCGATGCCTCGTTATTCGCATGTCCCAAATGTGCTTTGATCCAGCCGAGTGTAATATTTGGAGAGCTGAGAAGGATGTTTTGAATATCCTGATTAAGCGGACTGTTGGTTTTTAAAGACGAGATAGAATGGAGGCCAGATTCACTGTCAGTCTGGATTTTTATGGTTTGGTTGGATCGACTAGCCCAGTTGCATGCTTTCTTGATGGCAATTAGTTCAGCTTGAAATACTGAATTCTGAACTTTCAGATAAGACATCCATTCATATGTACAGATGTTATTTTCCCGGACTCAGAAGCACAGCCTGTTTTGTCATCTATTTTGGAGCCCTCTGTATAAAGATTAATGGGTTCTTCTGTGTTTAAAATGTGATCGAAGGAGACGTGGTCTTCAAGATCGAATGAGGCTGGGTGGACATTGAACGTGGAGTCTGAAAATTGAGTCATTGAAAGGTGTTGCCTTCAAAGTCTTCAGGGTCGACGCTCTGGTCTTTGAGGTGGCTGGCCTTTCCAAATCTTGTCACTCTGAAGTGGATAGCTTCTTGTTCTACTTTCTATTAGAGTGTGAGAAGTCCTTTTGTTACCTGCATGGTGGATGTGGGGGTGAAGTTTAGTTATTTATAGCTAAACCAAACTCTGTGATTTTTTGCATCTTCGAGACGAATTTGATGGAGGCGCCGAGTAGATATTCTTAAACAATCATTTCAGAGTGACGTTCTTTGCAGATGCCATCGTTTAAGAGGAATACCTTCTGAAATCGGAATTTATTTTCCTGAGAGTAGAAAGGGAACAAAAATGGTAAAAGAAACCAAGCCAAATGTACTGTATCCTACTTACCAACAACTAGAGACCATGAATTTTCTGTTAAGAGGGTGGGGAAGGTCCTAGAAAATGTCTCCAAGAATGCGATAGGGTGCCTAAGTTCAACAAATGGGAAGACATAATGTACCTAGACAATGTTTATTTCTTCCTCGATGGTACCGATAAGCTGTAGTCCGTAAACCAGAAAGACGCCGTGAATACCTGGTAAATATTTAAAACCGGACTAAGTGGACTTCTTGGTGATCGATAAAAATATATCATAAAGGTTGGGGAACAACTAAAATACAGAGCACAACTCTCAAGGGAGTATACGCAGTAGGGTGGAGCGAAAAAATTCTTATTTATACTTTCGTGTCGTTAAAGTGCGGAAAAGATTCAAATAGTGCATACTTAAAGAACAAAAAAGAATTATTGGAATCTGATATATTCCCGTCTTACAAAAAGTCTAAATATTCGGGAAAAAGAGAATTTCACTGTTAGTAATTTTTTTAAAGTTTTGCTACCGCATTATTTTTAATGCTATAGTTCAAAATGTTGTAACTGATACTGCTACAAAAAATCTCTATTTTGAGATTGTCTAACGATCACGCAAATCTTTTAAAATTTACGATAAAAGCTAATATTTTGACAATTTTCGTAAATTTTAAAAGGTAATAACTAAGATTTATTTCAATGCCTCATAGCTTTCATGAGGCATTAAAATAAATCTTATGACGAATGTGAGATTGGACCGGGGTCATGACTTACCAAGTCATTTGGACCGTACCTACTTTTTGTTTCTTGACTTATATCCAAAATTTATCTCTGGTCTTTGCTCAAGTATTTTCTGGCCACTTTTGGGGTTGCAGAATCTATTGGTTGAAAATTTGCCATAGCAGTTTTTTACACTCCTGATTCTCCATCCAATCAATTCACAAAAGATCTTAGGCCATATATTTCCTCATCCAAATACTTAAAAAGGTGAAGGAAAGGTAACTCAGTGAAATGTAGTATACAGATAGCCCATCGCCCGTGGTCGTCCAACGTAGGTTTTGAGATGACGAATAGCACTACTTTTGCCACCTAGTATTAATATTAGTACCATCACAACCAACGGCATCCAAGACTTCTAGTGAAATTTTTTATTCATTTGTTAGATACAATAAGAGACTCAGTATCTTCAATATATCCGAAGTTCCGAGACACATGTAAAACATAAACCGAACTAGGATTTTTGACGACAGAATTATGCTCCTTCTTCATTGGTAGGCGAAATTATTTTGATTCAGTCCTTTCTAAAACTAAGATAACTTCCGTCAAAAAAATACCACGTAGTTGATCGGATCCTGTTGATTGTTGTTTTCTTAGTCACTTCTATTGTAGCTCTTTTCCCTTCAAATTTTATATCTTTCAACAAATTCAGATGTATCTGTTTTAGTTATTAAACCAATCTCTTGAAACACACTCGATTCTATAGCAGCAGCTGCCTGGTCAGATACTCTGTAGAAGATGCTATTTAATGTTTTGCTTTTAGCTATCCTAATCTGCCACGAAGATTTCTTCAGAAAGTAGGTTGTCTTGCATTCATCATCAATATCCACGTTGGCTGAACAACTTGCCTGTATTTCATTTAAAGTATCAGGCTCGTTCGTAACGGCTAGAATAGGTTTACAAATTTCCCTCTTTGAAGTGTAGCTTTTTCTCTTAATTCTAGTTTTCAACTTTGTTGTCTCCTTTGTATCTAAACTATCAATCTTTCCTAATCCATACTTCCCCGGAAAGTAGATAAATCTTTGCTCAAAGCCTGGAATCTTCTTAGGTTTCTCAAATGTGCAGTGACTGCAAATTGGGCACTCATAGATGTCTGAGGTCATTTTACAAGAGCAATACACATGCATTACACACTTACAGGTAAAGACATCAAAGAATTTGTTTGCTTGGATTTTAAACTCATGAATCCTTTTTATGACGTCTGGTTTCTCCGTGTCTTGGTTGTAATAATTTCTGAGATTACTATATTTATCATAGAGAATTTTGATGAGCTTAACAATACTATAATAGGACACTGTTAGAATTGACGCCGTATCAAAAATACTTTTTACCTTTTATGCCACTGAATTCTTAACTACTAAAGAACTTTCTTTTGAGTTGTTGATGTTTCTTCCTAACTCAAACAGCACTTCAAAAAAAAAACATCCGAGCACAATCTCGTATTTAGGGATTTTATTTGATAGCAAATCTGTCGGATGGTCAAGGATTCTCGAAGGTCTGCCTTGAAACTTTCTTCGAAGTTCTATCTTCGACAAATCTATTTCTCATTCGAACTGAACAAAATAGATCTACTATCTTGCAATAAAATAGACCTGCATTGGGAGAGACTACTCCTAAGCATGATTACAACGCATAAAGCTATTCAATAACGAAGACTGACGCCTGGACATAGACATAATAGACAACTAATGCAAGATGGAGGAGCGAATGGGACGTGGGAATAACCGACACTAAAGAAGCGGCTTGAACGAACGGGAGTCTCACAGTTCCCGTTGAATCTTTTTTGCTCTATAACATTAAACCATATGAAGGATCAAAACTTTAAAACAATGATAGGAAAAAGCGAAATTCTCCATTTTTTTCGAATATTTAGAAAGTTTGCGCGATCGAAAGATATTGTCATATTTGAATATTTTTTTATTTAAATATGCGCCAATCCCACATCTTAAACACTATAGAGACTCGAAAACATGCATTTGATTTGTTTTGCACCTCTATTATGCAGTCCTACATTCAGAGTGTCTAAGGACTTTGCCAGGAAGTCAATACTACGAAGTCAGAGGATGAAAAAGATATAGAACCTAATTAACTGCATTGCGAGGGACATTTATTAGGCTATGTTGACTAAAGAAATTGTCACAACATCGGATTTTATTAAATGGTGCAACTACATCCAGAATATGAAGCTGAAGAGGATTGGCTGGAGACAGTATGAGGTACGTCGTTCCAATTATCAGTCTTTCTCAAAATATTGTCCGCTTTTTCTTTGATCACTCGTTATGGAACCAGAAAGAATTGTTGTTTCTCCAGGGTTTATGGGATGGTTTGTTCTTTCAGTAAATTGTCCGTAAATTGCTCGGACTTCAAATTCCAGAGAATGGATCGAGAAGACTTCAGTATAGTTTGTGCGCCCGTTTCTATGGTCTGCTGTAAATACACTGTTTTCACATCGTAGTTTTTTATTAGTTTCTAGTGGGTTAAGGATTGGAATAATGAATTGATTAAGAAGATTTTGGATCTGTACGAGGGAGAACCTATCATATGAAATCCGCAAAATTATTAAGGAATGAATGTATATTATTGAATTAATTTAACGTACTCGGATCCCTTTTCTAAAAAATATATAATAGTAATAAATCATGCCGGTTGTTGGGTAAGGAATATGAGGAATGCCGTTTCTGTCCGGAAGAATCCAAGGGTTTTTCAGGGAAAAGTGCATTTGGAAAGATTTCTTCTGTGACTAATGAATGAAATGATTAATATATCAATTAATGATGACTAATTGAATGATTACTAAATAATGAAAGAATTAATCAGGCAATTAATGATGACCAACGAAATTATTATTAATTCATAATGTGGGAATGATTCGGTGATAATAAAGAAATTCCCTACATCAATCAATATCTTAGAGAATGAAGTGGGGTTATTGAAAATGTGTTTTTATATTTGTAGGAAAGGTGTCTAGGGGATAAAGGTTCTAATTTGGTGCAAAATGAAAAGAGAGAGTTAAAATCAACTAATTTATTATTTAAACACAATTAAAACATTTAACTATTTACAAAGGGGTTAAAACAATAAATACAAGAACAAGTTCACCTCCGAGATAGCACCAGGCTAATTCATAATTTACTTTCGCTCAGAAAACGGAGAGCCTAAATTATAACGACCGCTTCGGTGAAAATCCAACATCGAACTAATTTAATTCCCGCCGCGTGACGTGACTTCACTTCGCCATAAAACAGACGATTTTATTAGTGGTGCCATCACTTACAATTTTAAATGAACAAAAATGCTAAAGTTAGTTTCTACATATATTTTTATTAACGAAAACGATTACTTAGAGTTTCGAACTGATAAAGCCTTCATAGCCAAGAGTTAGAGCTTCGAAATCATAACCACTAAGCTACGGAGATTTCATATTTCTTGTGTGCTTCTAAAGGGTGGAGAAAATTGCTTTGGCTAAACGATAGAGACTGAATACTAGAAAACATGAAGCGCATATACTGAATCTTATGAAAAGGCGTTACATTTGATGAATTGCTTTCTACTTTTCTGGAAGCTAAGACTTTGTGTAATTTTACGACTCATTTTACTTTGAATTAAAGAATTCATCGGTTACAAGCATTTTTTAGTTCGAAAAGGTAGAAGTCTCGTGAAGCTACACTGCGCTCAATCACGAAATAGCTCGTGTGCTTGAGAAATGTATTTTTATGTGTTAAAAACTATAAATGAATGTAATATATGTGTACATCATTTTTTTGTGGTTTATTATTTTTATGTCATACCATTCTAAGTAAATAAGTAAAAAAAGAGTGGGTGCGCGTGTGTTGTTAAATGCCCTTTGTTTAAAAATGCCAGGTTTGAAACAACTTCAACTACTGTCCAGCATGGCGGTCAGCGAGCAGACATATTCAGGTATGGGCAGGTTTTCCACCTGAGGAACGTTCGAACTTTAACCAATCACAAATGTTATTAGTGCCATCATCTATTTGTGCTCGACCTTTACCAGTGAGAACAAATGATCTGATGACATCGTCCATTTTGTGCTACTTAACCGCGATGCACTGCGCTCTGGGGCTTTTTTCAGGGGGCTCTACCAATGCAGCGGATGGGTTGTTCGAGGCATTTTGGTTTACTCTTCTCACCTGGTCTTTGACGGTGATGTGTTGCGGTTATGGGAGTGTTACCAGTGGGGACGCAGGTGAAACGTGGAAGAAATGATACCGTGATGATGAAGTATGAAAATAAGCAGTAAATTTAGGCGTATAAGTTAGTCTTGTTAGTTTGAAGTTACTTGAAAGCCTGGGTATGGATTTCTCTTGGCGATAGAGCTTTATTGAGTACCTAATGACTGTGATAGTGCGTAACAAGAATGGTATATCCTTTTGAGTGTGTTAAGGACGACTGAGAAAGGTATTCATCCATGTGCTGCTGATTTTACAGTTTGATGCCATCAGAACACGTGTGAATTAACCCTCTGAGCGTTTCACACGTATTTCTACGTCGACCTTGGACTACCTCATAAGCGAGAAACACGCATTTTAACGTGTGGTCAGAGACACTCCGAAAGCGGTCAGCCCGTATATTTACGTCTCTTGTGAACTGTCTCTAAAGTGCGATAAACGTATTTTAACGAATTTCTTCCCCCTTCCATGGTTTGACATTTTGATTGATTAGCTGGGTAGGGTAGCGGTCGACACAATGAGTGCTCATAAGAATGTACTTACTGCAAATTAGAGATACCACAGGATCCAAGACCCCACACCCCTTTGGCTTGGGGCATTTTAACGCTATCTGCATTGAGGTCTTCTTTCAGAAAGAAGGTCAGTTTTGGATTTTTTTTTCTAGTTGTGTGTGTCCGAATTTGGATTCTGTATAAGTTCGGTTTAATATTTGTCAGCCTGGATTGAAATTGTATTATGTTTCAAGTGTTTTCCCTGTAATACACTTATGTTATATAAGATTTTATTTCAATGCATCAATGTTTTAATCGAATTGTTAAGTAAAATAGATTTTGTGGTCCAATCTCTTTCAATACCCCATTCAAGCATAGAAAAATTTGAGAAGCAGGGGGTGATAAGAAAAGAGGGGGTTGTTTATTTCGTTATATAACACTGAATTGAAAAAAAATAAATTTAAGGTTTAGGTGTGATTTTTTAAAACTATAACTGTTTTTTTTTCTAGATGAGTTTTCTATATTACACTACTTAGAATTTCTTTTAAATTCATCAAAATGAAATAAATTCCGAAAAAAAACAATTATTTTTTCAAATAATTATTATTCAATTTATTTTTTGCTCACTTTGAGCAAACATTGAAACAAATGTTAAAGAAAAGGGATGAAAATTTTATTTTTTATGTTTTAAAATATTGTATTTTTGTTAGAGAAAATTTTGGTTTACATGGAAACGTAAAGAATAATATCAACTAAATTTAACGTTTGAGTGATCTTAACAGACTTTTAGTTATCTTATTAAGAGTCTGATAACATCTGCAGTTTAAGTTTATTTCAATAGTCAGTGAAAATGTTTATTTCTTTTTTAAAATGTAAGAACACAAAACCATTTCAAAGAAAATATCAATGCTTACTTCATTGATACTGTATTTATGCATTAGTTCCTTGAGCGTTATAGTTTTGCTGATATGCATTCTTCATTAGGTGATCAAATCTAAATGCCTGAATTGCATTGCTTTTGGTAGCTCTTATGCCAATTGCGAGCTGAATTTTAATAAATGCTATGAGACAAGAATCCACTAATATGTGTTACAAACCTAAGATGCATCCCGACACGTTATTAACGAGTTTGAAGACAGTACTTCTAATAATAATAGTAGTCTCAGGCATTGAATTATTTCCAAACTCCACCGTCACATGCTAGACAGTGTGTTTTATCACAATATCTTGTGTGTGTGCTGTGATTTGTAAAGTATAATTTTTTTAAATAAAATTCTGATTTATATACAGGTTTTTATTTTCATTCTGAACTTTAATGGATAATAATGAGATTCTTATTTATTTTCCAAGCTGTATGATATATTTGAATTAGATCTATAATTTTATTTTTTAAGAAAAACAGTAAATTGTCAGTTTTATGTTAGTTAAATTTCCTTTATATTTGGTATGAAAAGGCCCAAAAATGTTTTTGAATATCACACCGATAACGTCCAAGACATTTATAAATTGTGAAAAGGCACCTGATTAATTTCGAATAGGTGTTAAATTTTTCTCCTTATTCTTTGATTTTGCGAAGTTTTCAAAAAATTGTCTGTAGAAAAAAAAAATTCAATAACACTTTACTTCGTAGCTAGCGCATTTTCGTAAAATTGATAGAAAAAAAGTTTGATCGCTTTTACATTCTAGTAAACGAAGTATACAAAGAGGAAGTATTATAATCGTCGATCGTAAATTTCAACACGAGATTTTGATTAATCTCCACGTTTTCGACCTCCCTGAGTCCGAAAAACACAATTTTGGAATTTTGTTTGTGAACACGGTAACTCAAAAACGGTTAAAGCTAGAAAGGCGAAATCTGGTGTATGGACTTTATACAAAATTAGTATATATCAATCAATTTTTGGATAAAGTCCGTAAACGCGAAATTTGTCTGTTAGGGTTCATATGAACACGATAACTCAAAACTCAATAGCTTGATAGATAAAATTTGGTACACAGTTTCAAAAATTAGGAATGTAGTGCCGTATTAAATTTTGGACGAAATCCCTTGAAACTTTGACTGTCGGTCGGTTTCTGTAATCGCATGCTTGTG
>BGPR01038077.1:0-14867 GCA_013235015.1 Araneus ventricosus | reverse complement strand
GAGCGAAATTTTGGCAGTTTTTCCTTAATAACTTCTGAATATGTTACAGCACATATTTTTACGCCATCTTAAAATGCAAATAATTACCTTTTCAATGATATCAATTAAGTTGCCGTATAATTTTTTCTAATTTTTAATAGCCCTTTAAAAATATTTTTTGGTATAATTTGCAACAATACTTTTCATTGTTTAAACAAATATTTAATTGCGTGTTTCTCTTCCATTGTTGAAAGTGAAGATAATATCCTACTGTGTGGATTTTACTTTTTCTATTTCATCAATTTATTCCGTGAAATCTGTGAAGAATCCTCAAGATGGTAAGTACATTAGGAAATATTCCAGTAAGCTGAACAAGTATGGTTCTTTCCTTTTTCACGTTTTAATTATTTTTATCAGCATGTTTTAAGCCAATTAACATGCTACTGCCAATTACAATGTAGCACACCATTTTAATGTTGAAGTCAAATATATTTTACATGAGGAATAAGAAAGTAAAGTTAGCACTGACAACGTGCAATTAGACGTTATACGACATGGACAGTTACTCAATTCCATTAGAGGCATTCATGTAGACAAGGAACAGAACAGGTGGAAGGCTACGAAAAGAATGACTTAAATATCACAATTTTTAGTTTAAAATTACTTTGCTAAAGAAACTGCGAATATAAAATTATGAATAAGATATTCAGTTGAAATTTTATTGCCGACAAACAAGCTGGTCGCCAATATTAAATAAAATCCAACTTCAAAATAAGTTATTATGCTAGGAGTTCATAAATATTAAACTTTTCACGATTTCCCTACCACTCAAGAGGAAATGAATAGTTACCAGTTCTTTGATAGATTAATAAAAAAATAGCATTAATAAATCATTCAAAGTAAAATATAAGTAATGACAGCAGCTATCAATAAATTTCAGTAAAACAGTTTGTTACGATGAGATGAAGCAACAGTCCGGCTAATTCGAGTTATCTTACTATCTTAAATTGTAAGGGGTTACGAGTAAATTAAAATTTCTCCACTCTATTCCCACTCAGTTTGAGCTGGATGGCCTACCTATGAACTCGAATAAGACTTATCCTCTGTACTACTCTTTTCCCATCTATTCAAAATGTGAGTGAAATTATTTCAGTTATCTTGATCACAAGTTAACATGAGCAAAATGTTTGCATAACTTTTGAACACGAGTTCATCAGTGAAGATCTGCAAGTGGTTCTTGCAGAAGCTAGACTTCCTAATACAATACCTCTACCTAATAAAACTCGAGGTTTTAATTTTATTAGGTGCCGTCTGCCCTAGAAGATGCATGAAAAATGCAACATGTCATTTACAAATTACAAAGTAATTCGCAACTTTCCAACTCCATTTGAGCTGTTATTGAATAAAGCAACTTAAAACATATTTTCAAAAATATGCTACAAAAGCTATATACGATAAACTCGCACAAGAGGGAAAAGAAAAAAATTCTGTCCACATATTGATTTAAGTGGATATTTTACAGTTTGAAGCCAAGTAATTTATTTGCACTAGAAGGGAGGGATTTAAGAAATATTTTTGTTATTCAGAATCAAGTTGAATCGGAAAACCTCAACCGTAATTATTTGGTTTAAAAATATATCAAAACTTCAGTGATAGAATGATTCTCCCTTGAATTTGCAAAACCTCTTAACCGATTTGCCCATAAGCTGTATGTGCATCGAACTATTGCAATTTAAATTTATAAACTAAAACAAAGTCACTCACAGACATTATAATTTCATAAAAAATTAGTTACAATCCATAAACATTGACAGTCTTTTAGGTTCTCAATAGAATTAAAATGACAACGCATTCCCAAAACAGAAGGTGTCATCTAATTAGATAGTCCAGAAAAGTAGTCAAGGCACCAATATGCCTGTAATCTTAAAAGAAGAATGTTTGTCAGTTTGAACATCTATAATAAGTTAACCTTTTGTAATGCAAAATTGTTTCAGAAAATACGATTATTGAACTAGATTTGAAATACACAAATGAAATTCCATAATTCTCACAGCAAGAAAATTACTTACTTTCCAGCCAGGAGACATCGTAGTATAGATCGTACAGGAACTCATCGTATGTGTTTCCTCTCTATTCAAACAATTAAAAAAAAAAAGCAAATTATGAATACAGACAAATACATATATTTGATAAAGAAACATATATTGAAAAAACAAAGCAAAAATTTTGTTTTTAAATTCAAACAAATTTCAATTTTACATTAATCCGATAATATTTAAAATATGGCAATAATGTGTAAACAAAAGATATTGAACATGTTTAATGCCCTTTTTATTGTAATAAATGTTTAATCTGATTAATTCATATCATAGCAATCAAGAAAGGCTTTGAAAATATGCATCCTCTTCGAAATATAAAAATAGATTTCCCTTAATCATTAGTTCATGTCACAGACATTGAGTATCCATTGTATATAATTATTGTATGGCAAAAGCTCTGAAACAGAATTTTAACACATTGACTGCCGGTCACATGTCAACAGTTAATGCTGCGATACAGGAGTAGGTTGTACCTATATGCCGAATACCTTACTATAAGAAATAAACTCGTATAATACTTTTATTAAGTAAAACATTTTGAAACCCCATTTAAAACTACTTAATTCCAGGCTGATACCAGCATATATACCTAAAACGTAACCAGAGAAAAAATATTAAAACACTAGAAAATCACCCGTCATGGTATGATGGGTGCAAGTTGCCTCTTCATTAGAGAGATTTCCTGTCAATCGACGTGCTTAATCGTAAAAAATATAGTAAACTAATTCATGACTGTAAAGTATTAAATAATAGTAAAATATATATACATGATTCAATAACCATGAAATTCCCAGCTTGTCAAATACAAGTCAAAATTTCAAAGGAATTCTTTTTTAAAATTATAATCAAAACAAAGCACTTCTTTACTTGTCAAAATTTGCCAAAAAATATTATCAAATTATATCATCACGATTGCAATAAATAATCAGATGCATCGTGGCATCCAAACTATATCAAGTGCATGATATACTACTGAACTGCGATTTACTACTTTCTACTGAAAAATAGAAATTTCAAATATATGATTAATATAATTTAAAATATCTCTGGATCTACTGATCATAGCGAGATAAATTTTATATCAATCTATAGCAAATTTTATTTCACCATTTAGAGCTATTAAATTTGAAATTAGAATGGCATTTTTAAATTTAAAAATTACTGAAATTTAGGTGCTCCAACAATGAAATAATGCTGTTTAACGTCTTGCAGCGCTATGACAGGAATTTTATTGTTGATGTCAGAGCGTTACCGGATCAGTGACAGACAAATCAGGGCTATTATATTAGTAATAACGTTTCCCACGCCCACACGATGATGCCATATCACACGCTGGAGCGGGATCAGCAGTCAATGTGTTAATATGTCATTTTTCACATCTTTAGGATGGTTTTATCAAAAATAAATTGACATTGTTGAATATTTTGATTTTTGAAAAAGCATTTATGATAAGTTGGTATATCAGTTATGGCCCGTACAATGCAATACAGTTCAATGAATATTAAAACCAAAAAAGTTTGCAGCATTAAAATGTAAAACATTAGTTACAAGTAATCCTCAAAAATAACCTAATTGTTTTAAAAACAAATATCAATGTAAACTGAGCAGTGCCGGCACACTGTGGCCCGGGTGATATTGTTGGAAGGGGAAGGCAAAACATGGGTGATGGGAGAGAAAGTAGGAGATCACTTCACAACAGAATATTTTTTACATTTGAAAGTTATTTTATCTAGGTGTTGAAATCATAATACACTAAAACGGCAATAATAAAACAATGCATATTTTAGTTATTTTAATTTTTTATCAAATATTAACATAATGTGTACTGTAATTGAAAGCACGGATATCCTGAAGATGTTAAAGAATAATTTTTAAAAACATTTATGTGATTTCAAGTTATACTAAAATTCATTCCAGATAAAATCATGACACTGATAAGCAATATAGAAAATACGAGTTTTCAGAATCGAAAGATACAATACATTTAAATGCTTGCAATCTTAATACTTTTGACCCTTTGACTATAGTAAGGAGAGTATTAACCTTTCAATCATTTCTACACACATTTGTGTTTTAATGAAGAAATTTTCATTTGGGGTTTCAGTTGGCAACATAATTAGATTTACTCCTAATTAGAGCAGTAGCTTGAAGCAAGCCAAGCAAGGCTAGTAATATTAAAATGACTCGGCCCTTGAAACCAATGACAAATTCAGGATTTAAGACTGGAGAAAGGAGGGGAGTAAAAAAATTTGGTATTTACATGACTAATGTCAAACTTCATAGCTTATATTAACCAAAACACTAACTTTACAGACTTGCCATTAAGAATCAAATAACACTACAATGCATTCAATAATTTAATAAACAATGAAATAACTAGCCAAAAAATATTTGAACATGTCAAAATGCTCCAAGTATGAGTGGTTAGGTTATATTAACGTCCCGTTTTGAAGCAACACGAGGGCTATTTAGGGACGGACCTCGTAATTTTGAACCGCGGTCAGATGACGAGGACGACACCTGAGCTGGCACCCCCTCTCCAAACTTCCGCGCCACACCAACGGGAGGACGTTTGGCCACTACGTATGATTTAGCGTGCAACAGGCCCCATACACGGCGGATCTTCAGTGGAATCGGGTTTCGAACCTGCGACCCCGAGGTCGAGACCTTACCACTAGGCCACCGCGGCCTCCCAAGTATGAGTGGAATGGCTACAAAAGTAGGAAAATTTGAGCCTTTTGAACCAGGAAACAATGTCACTCTTTTTTTTACACCAGATAATTTAATTGGTTCAATAAACTTTTCTATAATCTTGAAATACAATACATCATGAAAGGTTGTTTAATAGATGATACATAGTATTATATATAGAAAGTTTTCCCGTCTCCATTATTTTACATTAATATCTGTTTAGCTTAAATAACTGGAAAACTAGAGTATAACTGAAAAAGAGCAATATTAAATCTTATTTATAAAAGTCCTTTAAAAATAAATTCCAGCCTTGTTTTGTCATGGTAAAAAAAAAATGAACGACTTTCCTTGATATTCTTTGACTATTTACTAACATTTTTAAAAAATATTTTAACATTTAATCAATGCAAATGTAGTCTTTTTTCTGCTCCAGAAAAATTCCCATTTTTAATGCTGAAAAGTAGCAATCTGCTTCAGATGTATTTAAAAAGGATTTTTCCTCCTTATCCAAACAGCAATTTTTCTAAAAACGTAATCAAAATTTTTCATAATAAATTGCAACAAGTCAATTTATATGTATTTTATTTTTAATCATTTAATGTGCCTCAATGACCAACCTAATTACTTCTGTAGGAAACTCATTCTTAAAACTAACACATTAATGCAAACTAAATAACTCGGCAGGAAAATGGATGGATGTGGAGTTTACGGTACACACTTTGTTCCTCTTAGGATCGCCAACTTTTGGCCGTCAAGAACGGCGACGAGAGAACATTTGTTTTGGATGCATCTAGATGTTATTAACGAATGAGCGACAAGCATGTATGCGCACAAATTTATCTTTTCATCAGTGTTTTGCTTATCAGGCTATATTGTACCACGTTTCGATTGGACTGTTTTGTTCAGCTCTTCGATGCGATTGGTCGATGAATTCAAATTTGAATAAAACTTCGTTTGGAAATATTCGGATTCAATATCGGTTCAGTAACGTGCATGTTATTTTGGGCGTTTCGTTTCTCAATGAATAAGCGAAGCTATGAGTATTCTACTATGCTGAAAGTGAAGCCACTAATATTTGTTAAGTAATAAAATTTGCCCGGTACATGCTTTAAATGCTGCAGGCATTGGGTGCGGAAATTCTAGTCTTCAAAAATTTTTAAAAACCTAGATTCCTAACATTCAACGAAAAAGCGAAGCTACTGGTTTCCTGCTATGCTGAAAGCGAAGTCGCTGATGTTTTCAAATTTAAAAAAGTTGCCCGGTACACGCTTAAAATGATGCAGGCATTGCATGCTCAATCTCTCGTTTTCAGGTAACGCATGCGCAGGAGAGCAATAAAAATTGCACTGTACATCCAAAGCAGTATTTGGCAATGGCACATGAAATTGCTCCAAGAAAAAATGGCGAGAACAGGTGGGCACCATAAACTCTACATTTTTCAAATGGATCTCAAGTAAAAGAACACTCATAAGCAATTATGTAGTCAAGTACTTCCTTTCACATAGAAGATTACATTTCAAACAGTACTTTATTTTCAAAATGTCAGTTTTAAAAATTGAAACATGATTAGCAATTTTAACATTCATAAGCCCTAAACATTATTCATTGCCCTTTAATAATCACTTGAAAGGAAGTGCACTGTATGTTACTGGACACAGCAATAGAAGCAGAGCATATGAAAGTAAGAACAGTGCGGATGGAGTTATCCAATCTCCAAAGAGTAAGTCAAGAATATCGTTTAAATTTCATAAAAATTATGGAAACAAGCTGTGAAGGGTGGATTTAATTCTTTGGTGCATTTTAATACTTAATACCCATATTTTATTATAATGACTTAAAATTTGATAAAAAAATTAGCAATATTACACAACACTAATTTAAATAACATCTGAATTCTTTAAAATACATACCTCGTAGGCGGCCATGCTGAGCAATACTGTAAAACAAAAACAAAAAATTAATAGAAAATTTCAACATGTTTTCAGAAAAGTTAGTTTAGTTTTAATGGTCGCAGGAATCTAGTTATTATGCAAAATCATTTTTGAATTTTGTTATTTCATAATTATTTACACAGTACAAACAGTTCAATTGCAAAAGTAACCCCAAAACTACTAAAAATCCTCAAAACTATAACTGCTAAACTACTCAAAACTATTATAGCTGCACACTAGACAAAAATTTGCAATTCAGTTAAAACTAATACATTAACAGTGAAGTAGAATTCTACGAACTCTCATTCTATGAATGAGCCAAATTAACTTTACAAAACTAACTAAAGCAAACTTTTTACTTTCATTTATTAATGTTGAACATGAAATGAAGTTCATACACTTTGATTTTCAATTTATTGGCAAAATACAATGATTAGTAATTTGTTAATTTATTTTTTGTCATTTATTAACTTATATTTGAAGCAAAAATTCTACCTTTTCAAACTTAAGATAAAAGCATTTTATTATAAGCTAGGTCAAATATAAATTCTTATTCAAGGCAAATCTTTATGAATACTTATTCAAAAGAAACTAGAATACCACACTCATGAATAAGAATTTTAATAAGGAACATACATTACATTTTAAATACATTTTTTAAAAGAATTGCAAAAACCTAGTTAAAAAAACATTTTAAAATCAATCTTCCAAATGAAGTGACAAAAGTTCAAGATATTCTTCATAACAAATCAGTCCTTGGTTTCAAAGTAAAAACCTCCAAGAGTTTACTAAAAATTTCTAGCAAATTATAAGGGAAATAGTTGATCTTTCAAGGCATCTCATCCACAGAGATCACAAAA
Source organism: Araneus ventricosus (assembly GCA_013235015.1). Classification (NCBI taxonomy): domain Eukaryota; kingdom Metazoa; phylum Arthropoda; class Arachnida; order Araneae; family Araneidae; genus Araneus; species Araneus ventricosus. Next base: position 7,307 of record BGPR01038077.1, on the reverse strand, counting down.
TTCAATAAACATAAGTTAGACATATGGTACTTGGAAAAAAAAAATCTAAATGCTCATAGATGGCTGAATTTTTACATTTAGGGTTGTCTCGAAATAAAATTGTGTAAAATGAAGATACTAAGACTTTTCTTGCACTAAGATAATCTGTATTCTTTATTAGCAGAAATAGAAAATTGTTTATTTTTTTCCCTTAAATTAACAATCATTTGATTTGGGATAAAATTTTCATCCAAGAACTCTCATGATACCCCCCGATTTTACCCAGCTTAATCTAACTTTTTTCTTTCCAATTACAAAGACTTATTTTGATGTAAAAAAACAATTTTTATTCGATTTTCAAATCATTGAAAGTATGGACCGAGTTTACCGTCAGGAAAAGTATTAACAGAATGCTATGGAACCGAATGCATACCGAAAAGTCTACGAACATTCATTTTAAAAAGTAATATTTCAATAAAATCTTATTTATTATCATCAGTTAATGAAAATAGCTTGAGAATGAAAAAAGTATTAACTACGATTAATTATGATAATTTGCGATCGATCAAAAAGCAATTGCATTTCCGATCGCAAAATGGCCAACACCTTCAATTTGAAGTGGACAAAGTTTTAAAAAACGCTAAAAAAGTTTAAAAAAGAGTGATCATACGAGATAGATTAGGGTAGAATTAGTTTAAGCGATACACGATAAAAATAGCATGACAAACATCATGTAATTTGCGATAGTTGAAATCTGTTACAACTAGGATCGCAAAATGGCAAGGGTCTTTGATTGAAAGCTAACGAAGTTCAAATCACAGTAAGATGATTTAAGGAGAGTGATATGATCAATTAAAGCGAAAAAATTAAAATAAGGCTAAAGCCCTTATTAGTACGATCGTAATCTACGAAAATCTGGAATTTCAGAGAGTATCAGATATACAACACAAGCATTTACTTTACGGCATTTAGGTGCATTTACTTTAATTTAACGATTAGAAATAAATCATTTGCAGATCAAGTCGAAAATGAAATAAAATAATTACTTACGAATTTGTTAAAAAGATTGGATCTTTCAGCAGAGTAAACGCAACCAACACCAACTTATTTGAGCAAGGATAGGCCAAGTCAATTCAAGTTGAGAAAAGGATAGGGCAATCTAAGGTTAGGCACGCGATTTTAAACACGTTGTTCAGTTCAGTTCGATTAAACTGAGATTTTTGAACAGGTGGTAGAGAGTTGAGTTGTTCATATACAATCAAGCCCCCATCCATACACAATATAGTTAACCAAAATCGGCACCAGCACCAGTAGAACACAAGAACCTTCCAGGTTAAAAAACAATAATTGCCAAGGCATATTTAAAAGGAAAAAGCAAGGTGTTTGAAAAATAAGAAAAACGATGCAGGTATTTAAATGAGAATTAATAATAAACTCTCTACTTCTCCTTTTGTTCATCTGTTGGATTCTCCTTCAATTGATAACAAAAGGATAAATACAGAAGGACAGGATAAAAAAAGGATAGGATGGAAAGATAAAAGGGACACCCAAGTTTAATAAATCGAAAGATGTAAATAAGCTAATTAGTAGATCTGAAGTTTAAATATGAAATAAAAATATGCCTCCGAATGAAAGGAGTAACTATCACAAGTAAGTAGTATGTAACTATTTCGGAAGAACTGGGCACAAAAATTCAATTCTTCCGAAAATTTATACCTTTCTGCCAGCTGAACACGACGGTAAGCATCCTATAATATGTATAGCGCTAATTTCCGAATTTTCTAAATGAATGCGAATTGGATGCAATATCGGACAGAAGCAATGCAAGATTCACTTAATTTCCATTAGACGCATTATTACTATACAAAAAGAAAGCGAAGTACATGTAGAAAACTATACTAAAGTGTCTTGTAAACATTTACGATTGGAATAAACTGTCATCGGCATTGTTATAAATACCGTGGATTAGATCAATAACGTTAATAATTAACAGTTACACAAAGCCTTGAACTTTTTCAAGTTTCTGACCGAATTTCAAATTGATATACAAGTGGATAACAATATGTTCATGACAAAAAAGTACAGATTTTAAACCAATACAATAGATAAGAAACAATACATATATAATGTGGTCAACCAGTGATGGCAAAAGACATTTGCATAGAATATTATGTGCATTTAATAAATATGAATACAGTCTTTTCACATTCAGTAAAAAGAGTAGATTGTAAATAAGAGGACCATAGAATATCACTAGACCAATGTTTCTTGAATTACGGGCAAAGCTTCGTATTCTAGAGGGCAAGACATGAATCGAAATCGCAGTAACAATAATCGCCGATAAGGATATTCGCTAAAGAACAGTGATTGTGAACTGAACGAAAAGTTACATTTCTAGAAACGCCTATTCCATGAAACAATTAGCAAGTAATGATTACTAATGAGCCAATCAATAAATCACATAAAGATGTATACAAGGAAAGGATGGTACAAGAATTATAGCATGGTCTTCATATACCCTAGTTCGCGAGTTCGATTCCCGTTATCTGTTGCTCGATTTTTGCGATGGCAAGAATCGTCAGCGCGCTCACGTCATATAATTATACGGCATATTAAACAATTTTTTAGAACTTATTTGGTATTGGAATTTAAATGAATACGCAGCGCAACTTTCCGTTGTCCGTCGTGGCAAATCTCCATTGCAAGTTAACCAGAAAGTAATTGGGCAAACCATGAATCAAAATCACGGTAACGATAATCGCCGATAGGTATGATCTCTAAAGAATAGTTGCAACCCAAACGAATAATTTAATCTCTTAAAGAGCAACTATTTATTGATGGTGATTAATAAACATTAATAAACCGATCAGCGATTCATATTTAGTTGAAAAATCGAAATAAAGATGACTTCTGAATTATTTGTTCATTTCTAAAAAGAATCGTACTAAAAAATAAAAAGGCGATTTTGCCACCTTGTCAATTTGTTTTAGACATACTAACGTTTCGTTTTGAAGCTACACGATGGAGTTATTTGGAGACGGAACTCAAATTTTGAACAATTGCCGCATGACGAGACGACAACCAATTCTTCAGCTTTCACACTAAGACGATCAATTCGCCAACTTCCTCTCTCAACTATCACTCCACACCAGCGGGAGGAGTTTGACCTCAACAGATTTAGCACAAACCAAGCCGGCACAGAAGGAAGATATTTATGCTACTATAGATGGTATGGTATTATAGATGCCATCACAACCCCTCACCCGTTTGAGGTCGAGACCCAACGAGTAAGAAATCCTGCTCCACACAAAAGTAGCTGCTAATCGCAAAGAACGTGAGCGTTACTTTGATCACTTTGAGCTGTCACACTTGAAACTGTATTAAAATTTTCATCGGAATCCGTTTACCAAAATCGTCCGACCAATTTTTGAAACTAATTAACAGCAGATTTCTTTAGCGTCCGTTTTGATCTATCAGAATTCTGTACCCTACTATTATAATTTAAACAATATTCAGAATTCAAGACATACAGAAAATGAGATGAAGTTCCGATAAAAAAAAAAAGTAATGATGAAAAAATACGTACTTGGAAAAAATCCAGTTTCGCGGGTTCAAGTCTCGATCCATGAAAAAGGTATCTATCCTATCAGCCAGCATACTATAATAATTCAAGCAGATCAGGTGTCTCCTTGTTTTAGTTACTAGTAGCGTCTGATGAAAGCGGCGATTGGTCATCGTGACGTCGTTGGCATATACCCAATAGCACAAAATTACGGTCTGCCTCCAATTGAGTATCTAGAAAAATGGTAAATTAAGAATAAAAACACAATTCAGCATTATGAGTTCATTATATTTATAAAAACAATTAAAATATATTGCAAAATTTATAGAGAAAGAAAAGAATTGCATGCCAACAGATGGTATCTCATACAAAGCCACCATTGCAACAGTGTCGCACAGTTGTCATAGTGACAGTAAATCGTGTCGTATGCATTGTTCTCATGCAGTTATCGTACAACATCTTTGTTCTACTGGGGATATTGTTAAAAACAAACTCGCAGTCTATACTAATTTTCAAAAGATTCCTTCTAAGCAATACATCCCGATTCAAAATCTAGATCTTTTCCCCCGAAGTGATTACAGAGCTTTAACCCGCCACGCCTCTGTTTCCAGACAGCCAATCTCAATGAAAACAACCTCTGTCACATTGCAAGGCGCTAATTCATATGATTAGCTGCGATGCTTGAGCAATCTGCTCTTGCTGCATAAATGCTGAACAACAAGCAATGCGTCTTATGCACAGTCTGAATTCCAAAAATAAATAAAACAAAAAGTCCCGTTATTCTGTCAGGGACAAGTTACTGTCAGCAGCGTTAATATTGCTTAGCAACGAATTGGGAAACCCTCCGCGCTTTTGCGTATGCGCCGGGCGCAGTTATTTTCATCAAAACAGGGGGAAAGAGAAGAATGGAAGGGTGATGTTTACATTTTGCTGAGCGTGATCTAACAAAGAACTCCGGAAATGCGCTCATATGACTCATTGCCTGACACCCCTTTCCGGTGTAAAATCGTCCAAAAGTGGTAGTCTCGGAATCCGTTGCTGAACAGTAACTCCGATCAGCTGTCCCCCATCACGCGACTCTTAGGTCACATGAATAAAGTCAATGGTTAAAACCAGTCTGGGGGGTGGCGCTGCGAAGAGAAATACGTTTATGTTTATTTCGTTTATGAAAATAAATTTGGCCACCTTACCCTAAATACAAATATTCGACCAGCCCGCCTTCTGAGTAAATGAATACAAACACCTGGGATTGTTTCTAGGTACAAAATTCTGTACTTCAGAGGTAAACTATCTGAAGTCCAATTTTGCTAATTTTGAGAGTTTTATCGTATTATACAGAATTCATCTTCGGTTGGACAAAGTGTCACAGCTGTAGGTCGAGAACAATAAAAGATAACGGCTCTCAAACTCTCTGGAACTTATTTTGGCTCTTCTGTAAAATGTTATAATTGTAATTTAAAATACTTTACTTCTGACGTACAGAATTATAATTTAACCCTCTGACTCCTCAGCCGGCCGTAACCGGCCATACAACTTCTATACTAGTGGGGCAGACTATGGCTCGTTGCTCTTCTGAATGGGGGGGGGGGGGGGGCAATAACGGCTCCCTCTGGGTAGAGATAGGAGATGAAAGGCCTGCCATTCACATCTCCCCACCATCCAGGAGAAAAGATGAAACGGGAACGACAAATCCATTCCACCAATCAATTAGCAAACAGATCTCCGTATACAACTGTACTAAGATTTTGAGAAATCTTAGTAGTCAGAGGGTTAACAGACTTAAAAAGATCCTAAACAAAGCTACATACACGAGATAATCACAAGCTTAGTTGCTCGTTGGAGTGAACTACAGATCAGACACAAGCTTTTACTCTACAAGTCAATAATTTGGACAGTTATCATGCATTGGTTCTCCCATGTATATAATGGGAATCATAAGTTTTTCAAAATTAACAACTGATGCATGTAGTGAATTCTCCCTACTACGCAAGGTGAAAGGTCATTCATAAAGATCTCAAAATTGAATCCGTTTCGGAATTTATTAAAAGTACAACAATAAAAATTTCGAAAAAAATACCCCAGATGCGCAAAAAATTGCTTCAGCGACCAGCATAAGATCCAGCTATCCCCAGCTCGAGAGCTGTGCTTGATACATGAAATGAAAACTTCTCATCTGTGAAAAGACGCAGGATCCGAGAAGTCGATGCCAATTTGCACGATTAAAACTTATCTAAATTCTATCGTTTGTGTTATAGTTAGATATGATGCACTCTTCCAAAATTTTTCTTAAACTACCCAGTCCTCAGTAGAGAGGCCCGAGCAACTAAAATCAAATTAGATTAACCTAATTCCCCCAACAGTCAATGAATTTAAACATTAAGAGCGCTACAAAGAAACAGGATTTTGATTTGTCAGATTCTCAACTCGATTATGCTGCACATAGGCTATCTGCAGCGAACCTCTTAATTCTGGGCTATGATTTGGTTCATGCCTCAGCTAGTATCCTACTTTTCAACGTTCCAAGACGCATTAAGTCAGGGGTTTCTGCCCTGCTTCAGGTTTAAAGAGTCCCAGGCCCACATAAGCGGATAATCTTCAGTGAAATTTAGGTTCGAACCCAAATCGAGATTATCACCATAGCATCGTGGCATAGAGAATGAGAATTTGTTATTGTTATTATTCATGAAAACATATGTTTTTATTTTTTATTTTACGACGAACTATAATTTCGATCTATTTAGATTTAACAGAAATAGAAATTTGGACGTATAGAAAATAACTTTTTAATACACAGTAATCACATTAACTTCAATATGGATCTACAAACGGTCGCACTAGAGCGAGGGGTCGGCAACCTATTGAAACGGAAAGGAGCCAAAGTTACAATTTGCAAATTTCCAGTTTTAAAGAGCCACTAAAATTTTTCGTTCCAATATTATAGTGTTTGCTTATAAATATTTGATTTAAAATAAACGGCTTTAAATAAGGAATAAATATAAACATACATAAAAACACAAATATAGATAGTTACATCAGTAAGAGACATTGAGAAATACAGCATGCCTTTTTTGAAAGTTGATTAAATCTGGCTTATAACTCGTTGTTTTAAGTTTCAAAGCACGACTCTAGATTTTTATTTGTTAGTTGACCAACTTTACTTTTTTATTATATTCATGCAAGAGAGCCTTTCTCATGCCACAGATAATAATCGACGAAAATCGTCAGCCTCCATGCTGCCAACTGCTTCACCTCACTGTAGCATTCTGGAAGACTATTCCATGCGCTGAATATGAGGCCTCAACTCATGGAGTTTCTTTTAAGACTGTCCACTTGTGCTGCGCGATGTGCATGCATTTCTGGACCTCAACTCTTCCAACTTGCTCTTGAGTTCTGTGAACTTGCCACTCCTAGAATCTTTGGTTTTCAAATCTAGCAGCTGCATTGAAGCGATCAGCATCAATTAAATGCCTCAATGTTGATCTCATTTGTATTTGTGTTGAAAGTTTATTACGAACGCGAGAGTACTTTTCCCCATTTCTTCTAAATTGCTCGAATCTCTAAGCGAATCCATCCTTCATGTTTTTTAAAAGGTATGCAAATGAATTCATTGTAAATGGTGCATTGATCTCATGCGATGTTAGCTATTTTTAAAATGAAGTAATTTACCGCTTTCCATGTCTTCAACAAAAGGAAGTAATTTTATTTTCAGAACAAACTGCTTCTTCAAACAAGGCGTAGCTGGGTTGTCCTTTCTTTACAGTTTTGT
>BGPR01038076.1:0-14868 GCA_013235015.1 Araneus ventricosus | reverse complement strand
TCGTGCCTACGTTCGTTACGTATTGCTTTCTCTGCCCAAATTTTACTTAATTAATTTGACTGTAGATTAGGGTTCTCAGCCCTGTGGTACGCGTGCATCCCTGAGGGTACACTTGAAATCAAGTTAGTGATGTGCAAAGAAAACATAAGAATTAAAAAAGTTACAAATTTTTTTACCTCAAGTTAATACTTGCTTTTAATAACTATACCGCTTGAAAAATTGATTAAATACAAGCTCTAATTTTAGCCATCTGTATGTTAATGCAGGGAATTATTACAATACTGGTTTCAATTGCTTCGGCGTTGAACTAATACTATTGTAAAAATGCAGTAAAAGTAAAATCAAAAAATAAGTCAGCAAATGTTACTAATTCAAGGTCATTTGTAAGCTAGCATAAGCCCTTAACATAATTGACAAAAGCTTCTTTGCATAGACGGATGTGGTTGAGGGGAGGGATATGACAGTAGGGGGTACATGACCCGCGAGGGAAAAAAGTTTGGGAACCCCTGCCTTAGATAGTCTTGGGGATTTATAAGAAATGTATTTACTCAAAGCATTCTTCATCTTTTCTCAAAGACTTAGCTAACTGTTTCTGAAGCCTTAAATTAATGTGTAGTGGTGGAAGAATCAGTGGCGAATCCAGGGGAGGGGCTATCGGGCTACAGCCCCCCATGGAATACCAAACGCATTATTTACTGTAAAATATTTTTGATTTAAGCCCAACCGTAATTGGAGATCTTTTAGTTTATTTATTTAACATTTTATAATCATCTATACTTATAAAAGGCAATGTTTTTGTGTGTGTGCGCACGAAGACCATCAATTTATTTTTCTTATTTTATCAGCACTGAGGCTGCCATCTGTACGTTGTAAATTGATTTAATAAAAACTTCAGTATGTATTCTATTGGCAACAGCAGGCATTAGAGCTTCAAGTCTTATTCTCAAGATTTTAGAAAACAAAATTTGGTATGTTGCTTAACAGCAGCACTGGGCCTTTAAGAATTAATTTTTACATACAATGATAAGTGGTACAAGCAACAATTTTGCACCATCAGAACAATAATTTATTGAGACGAATTGGCCCAGTTTACGTATAAAAGAATGTGAAAGTAAGAAGAATTTGCTAGAAAAATGAAAGCCGTCGAAAGCCAGCCGAATGTTCGGCGAGAATATATTTCTGATTTTATCGTAAAAACAAGAAAACCGCAATTCAAATACAGAGCATCCAGATGTACAAATCATGTGAACATATTACGTACGTCACGGTCCAAGCGGGAGTTTGGGATTTGCATACAAAATTGGAATGTTTGCTACTTTAGCGCATCTATTCCAGAAATAAACATGATGCGACAAAGGAGATAAACAAATACAGCCCAGGAATTCCAAAAAATGGAAAAGGGCCTTCTTTGAAACTTCGAGACTCGAAGTATAAGCTCACGCGCGGAGAAATGAACGTGAGTTCCAGATTTGCAGCACGTTCGATTTGACCCGTGACAAAATTTGAACGGCATTAACAGCTGTTTCTTCTTGTAATTACAAATGGGCGCTGCAATTACTTGGAAAATTTGTAGATATGCTAAACAAAAGGAATGTTATATAGCCGATGCTCGTTATAACGACCACACATTATAAAGACCATTCCATTATAACGACCATTGATAAAATCCCCAACTGTGTCTACCTATGCACTCTATGTTATTTTACTTCTAGTATAACGACCGTCTAGTATCGTCCAATCCCAATACAACGTCCGAATTCAGAGGACACTCTTCCCGGTGTTTTTCCAAAATTCCTTTATTTTCTACTTTAAAATCTATTTTTAATTGATAAAATGGTACTTACGTATTAACGCCACCGAGGCTACAGATTTGGCGGTTTTTGTACTTACGTATTAACGCCAATTTGGCGGTTTTTGTACTTACGTATTAACGTCAATTTGACGGTTTTTAAGTTGCGCCAATTTGGCGGTTTTTGTACTTACGTATTAACGCCAATTTGGCGGTTTTTAAGTGCCGCCAATTTGGCGGTCTTTGTAAACAAGATTGCTCTTTATTGGCGCATTTTCGCCAATCTGTAGCCTCGGTGGCGTTAATACGTAAGTAATGATAAAATTTTATTTTCAATACCAATGAGGAAAAATAATTTGATTATTTAGTTGGAATTTCTTTAAAAATAGCCTATTTTTACGGAACTGCTGAACGTGCATGTGTACAATTTTTTTAATTATATCCACTATAGCGACCACTCGTTATAAAGACCTTTTGCTGTGGGACGCAGAGGGTCGTTATAACGAGCGACGGCTGTATAACTACAGTAAAGGAATCATTTATACGTTTCTCATTTATACGTCGTTTCATCACCGTCCGATTAATTCGCATTCATTGTAATGATAAAGTATTTCGTTTATACGACGCAAAGCTTCGGTTTATACGTCGTTTTCTCCCGTTTTAAAATATGAAAATTTCCTCCCTTCTAGTATGTGAACTGGGATAGAAATATCATGACGTCGAAATTATTCGCAATTGTTGAATTAATAGAAGACAAACTGTCTGGCGCTAATTTAAGCGATGATAAAGTTATTCCACCTGCCTTTAAAGACGCAATGGACTCCATTGAAAAACTTTGAACTTATTTCTTTTGTCAAAAGAATAGTGAAACCAGCGGGAGTGTTCTCCCCTAAACTTTCTCGTATACTTCCCCAGAAAGGTGCTGTTTCCCCCGCTTGGTTAAAAAAATTCGAACCTACTGTTACCCAGAATCCTATGACTATCAGAAGGTTTTTCATTATAGTGCTTGAAAAATATCTAGGTAAAGAATCAAATTCAAAGATATGCGTACCGATTTTCCGCGCTTGGCCGTCTCAAAGACAAACTAACGTAATTCGCTCCATAGCCTTCGCGTGCACAGAAGATTGCTTCCAGTAGGCATGCGCGTGGAGATACGGATTCTTTTCAAAAGTAAACTATACAGACCGACAGACAGTCAACCCTTTGACAGATTTGGCCCAAAATTTTATACGAACCTAGATTCATGACGATAAAACCGTGTACCAAGTTTTATCCATCTAGCTGTTCAAGTTTTTGAGTTATAGTGTTCACATGACCGCGGACATACAAGCAGACAGACTTCCCTTTGACGGATTTTGTCTAAAATTTGATAGAAACCTACAAATTATGTTTAAAGGCCACATACCAAATTTCATCCCCGTATCTCTAATAGTTTTCGAGTTATCGTGTTCACAGACAGACAGACAGACATAATTCCAGAATTGTGTTTTTCGGACTCGGGGAGGTCTAAAACGTGGAGATTCGTCAAAATCTCGAGTTCGAATTTTTTGACGATTACAATACTTTCTCTTCGTATGCGAGAAAGTAAAAACATTTAATAAACTTAATTCGATTCAAACAGCACGTCTGAACAATATTTTCCTTTACATTGTAAAAATTAAAATAATATTTCATTAACTTCAAATGGTTGATTGATGTTACCATTTTCTTTATATTACATGTTTTGTAATTGATTGTCTATTTATATTATCTATAATTTAAAAGTTTGTTTTTTCAGGAATGGCAACGTTGTTTCAGCGGAGTCGAAAAATGTCTTTAGAATTCGAGCTTAAATCTTTAACTTTGTATCTTTCATATAATAAAAACGGCATTTACAGTCGGTAAATTAGAGTATGAATGAAGAGTTTTAGTTTTTAGAATAATAATTTAGAGAGAGTTTCAAACAACGTCAGACGACGGCTAGAGATTTTCTTAATTAAACGCCTACCTGCATGCATATAAATTGTTTAAGATATGTAGAATTAGTATCAAGATACGCAATGAAGGTGTGATTTTTCTCACTTTTATGATAAATGTTTAATTTTATAATTTCATTAGGGGCCGTCCACAAATGATGCCACGCTTGGAGGGGGGTTCGTGAAATTGTGATAGTTTGTGACAAATGAGGGGAGGGGGTAACAAGAAGTGTGACATCACACATTTTGGTTAAAATAAAAACATTTAAAATCAGCCGAAATGTCTAAATTAGTCGAAATGTCTAAAAGGAAAGAAACCTGAATTATAACAACTGCTACTCATTAAATGGTACAGATTAAGTAACAAGTGAGCGAAATATATAAATATTTCACATAATTAATCATTTGCTGCAATGAAGTCTGTGAAAGATATTAGATAAATTCCAGTTTAACTTTCTTCTAGATGCATCATTGTATGGTAAGCGAAATATATTGCTGGCTCTTAAAAATACTAACCGAAAATTTGAATTGTACAATAATGCACGCACGTAGTGTATGTTTTTAATGAATTTAAAAAAAAAAATTGTAAAATAATTCAGTAAGTTCGAGAAAGGGAAAAACGTTAAGACTTCAGAATGCAAAGAATATGCAATTTTTATTTATGCTCTATAAATCAAAATTACAGTAATTAAAAATAGAATAAAATGCATTTTTAGGGTTTTTTTTTTACTTTGCTATAATATTTAGTTCGATCTTTAAGTATTTTATTCTTAAGTATTTTAAATAAAAGTTTTTACATTTAAATAAGGAAATACTTTTCCTTGTTTGATGAATTTTTATAAGGCATTGTTTTTAGTGTAGTTAATATTTACGTCCCCTTTTGAAGCAACACGAGGGCTATTTTGGGACTGACCTCGTAATTTTGAACCACGGTCAGATGACGAGGATGACATTCCCTGCAGATTTTCAAAATTTAAGATCTGATGAATTAATTTATTTTTGACTTTCTATATTTCAAATACTATGCAATTATTTTCAACTCCAGAACAATTGAATTTAGGTTATCGGTTCCTTTATTAAAAGAAATTAATTTATAGGATTATGTTATTGCACGAGAAATCATCAAATTAGGAAAGCTTGGAAACAAAATCCTTTTCTTCTCATAAGTTAAAAGTTATTTTTAGGTGTTTGAACATTTGCTTTTGTATTAGTAAGTTACTTTTAACCATAAATCATGAAACTTTAAGTCTTCAAAAGTTTTGTTATAGAAATATGTGACCATGTTTATTAAATAAAAATAAATCATTTCACACCTATATAAAATCTATTAAGTCTCTTGTATAAAAAAATGCATGACGCTGCTTTGGGACAGCTATATTTCTTTCCAGTTTAAAGGAAAAAGTAATTTTTTAATCACTAACTTCGTAGGAATATTTAAAAAATGTAAGGTTATAATTTACAATTCATAAGAAAAATAATTTAAATTCTTTTATACATCAAATTTCAGTTTTAAAATAGTTATATTAAACGTACTTGGAAATGAAGTATAAAGATGTTACTTAAAATGGAAATTTTACACTTTATGAGCCATTACAGTTTAGCATGTTTTCAATTACTGAAATCTGAGCTGTTGATGATAGTGTTACAAACATGGAAAGTCGCTTCCCAGCAATGCGAGTCTTATGGTTGGGAAGAGAGTTTTACAAGGTTAAGCACGGAGTGACCTCAGCGACAGTTATGGCACCCTGACCTTGGCGACCATTTTGGCGATTTGGCGACAAATAGATGATTCCCGAAAATGCAACTCTTTTCTCGATATTTCTACTAGGAAAGGGAATACACGAGAAAACACCATGTGACGTCACGGCCTATCGGAGAGAATATGTAAGGATGGCGCCTAGATCAGAGGAGCGTCTGGATCGACTGGTTGATCGCCTTGAAGCGCGAACGCCTTTGGAGTTCTATCCGCTGTGCGAGCTGGTGAGCTGAGCGCTATTGAAGGTGCAGTTATGGTCTACTAGTTATTAGTTATTTGCTGACTGTTTGTGTTGTTAGATAACAAAGTGCTGAACTGTTATTACCTGCGAATTGTTGTCTGCTTACATTGGTAATCTGTGCAAGAACTATTGTTTCCTGTACCTGTGCTACGTGTTTTCCTGCATATTTGTAAATAAATCTTCATTTTCCATTATCCTGCGTGTTGGACTGTTTACACCATACACCTACAGTAAGACATATTGCAACAATAGCAATAAAAGATTGATATTTATCTTATCTCAGCATAATAACATATGCATTGAAACTTATAATGCTCAAGTTTAGTCTTATATTTCCGAAATTATTATAATGTATTATATATAATGTAATATATATATCTAATATGTATACTTTTCTTAAAACTCTTTATTAGGAGGAGAAATTTAATTCCCTTTTTTTTAACTCGCAATTATAGTGTGTGGCTTGTTCACATTTTTAAACATATTGAAAATTACAATGATAATTATTATTTAAATAATTAATAGTTTAAAATACTAGAGAAGAAATAATAAATCAGATAATGGGAAAAAATTACGTACAATCAAAATTCCATAGTCATTTTAAGCTGATTAGGTAATCTAACTTTACGCACTTTAAATGCTAACTTTTTACTTATGCAAAGAATTCAGATGTATCTGTATGACAAATGCTTCAACTCCACGAATTCAGCACTGATATGCTATGAAGATAGCAAATTTATGATAGAAAATAACATCTGCATAAGGAAGTGGCTACCTTCCTCTAGATTTTAATATAGGAATACAGTAGGAGACAGCACATAATTAAATAAAAATTGAAAAGAATATGAAAAGTAGTTCAAAGGAAATCCAGTTTATGCCACTCACGTTGTTACAAGCAAATCCATGTAGAGACTATTTATTATTTTATGCATTTCTTTGCAAATGTCAGTTGCTAAGGAATTACAAATAAATTCGTTTCTTCTCATTTAAGAGAACAACATACTCTCTAATGGATGTTTGATGTTTCCTAAAAGAAATTTACAGATTGATTTGAATTTCAATTGTAATTTATTCAAAAAAATCGATGCATTTTTTTTTTCAAATGAACAGTTTGTTTAGATTTTGAAATCGCTTTAAAGAAATTAATGCAGAAGAATTTTTATTTAATGCTGATTGCTCATGAAACATAATATCACGTACAAGAAGTTTTTAATTTCGATAATACACAATTTAGATAACATTTTAATTTGTATACATATGTATATTAGTTAAAATAAGATATAGTTTTAGATATTATAGATTTTTTCTTCCAATGTATGTAAAACAAAAATCCTTGAAAATAGGTTTAATTAACATTGCTTCAAATAGTTTATTCAGAGAAACTTCAACAATTTCAAACAATCTTAAAAACTTTACTACATAAAATTTCAGATACATTTCTTTGCTATAAAGTATACATATTATGGGATTAACTTTATTATTCTTTCATTGCATTTCAGTTTTGATAATTTTCAGCATTTTTTTAACCTTAAAATAGCTTCTGTTTAGATAAAAATGCAGCTGTTGAATTCTCAAAAAATTATTAAATATTAACAGCGTAATTACAATAACTTGAATTGTAGAAAATTTATAATGAGATTTCAGCTCTGACTGTTAGTGTTGCTATTTTACAAAAATGCAAATTAGATGCAATTTTTCATTTCAGTTGTCTGTCATTTTTATAGATAACACATTCATCTCGAATCTTTATAAATAAATGCATAGAAAAACACAAATGATACACAACATCTCAAGGTTGTTGCTTAGTAATAAAATGGTGGTATTCCGCTGAAACTGAAATGGATTTGGGAATGAAAGAATTAGACAGGATTTTTTTAATGAAAAAACGATACGTATTTCTATAAATAATTACAACTTCAGTATGAAATATATTTATAGATATCATGAATTTGAATACTGGGCTTTAATATAAGAAATTCATAAATCCATCATATTGTCACGTAGAAATAAGCTTGCTACACAATGTGACTTAACAGAAAGATTTATTTGGCCGTAGTACTCTACACGGACAGCACCACAGCTCGAGACTTATTCAGCTGTGGTCTTTTTATATACCTAGTGGAATGTTCTAGAACACTCCACCAGGGAGTTATCTACATGGATGAAATTTACATAAATTATATTTGCATATAAATTAAATAATAGAAATAATGATTGTAAACATAAAAGTCCAACGACTCGAACCCGAGTCCCTTGGTATCGAAAAGCAGTGCCGTAACCGTTCGGCTGTTGGGTCTTCAGCGAGATCGCGTCAATATATATCAACAGTACAAATTACAAACTATAATTGATTTGCGTGGATATTTTTATTACACATTAAGATGAAATAATAATTCAAATTGTTCACATTATTGGAATTAATTTATTAAATAAATTATTTTCAAACTATTATTAATATTATTACAAAATGATCTTGCAGATTTTTTATGTTTTTATTTTTTCAAATTTGCTTTTTTTCATTCCATTTTTACTTTCTCGTATACGAAGTATACAAAGAGAAAGTATTGTAATCGTCAAAAAATTCGAACTCGAGATTTTGACGAATCTCCACGTTTTAGACCTCACTGAGTCCGAAAAACACAATTTGGGAATTATGTCTGCCTGTGTGTCTGTCAACACGATAACTCAGAAACTATTAGAGCTACGAGGCTGAAATTTGGTATGTGATCTTTACACACGATTTGCAGGTTTCTATCAAATTTTGGACAAAATCCGTCTACGGGAAGTCCGTCTGTCTGTATGTCCGAAGTCATGCGAACACTATAACTTAAAAACTTGATTAGATAAATGGATAAAATTTGGTACACAGTTTTATCGTTATGAATGTAGGTCCGTATAAAAGTTTGGGCCAAATCCGTCAAAAAGAGGCGTTCAAATTGCATATTCAATTTCTTTTAATCCGATTCTCATGCGCATGCGTATTGGTATCAATCTGTTATTGTTGTAAATTTTATTTACAACAATAAATAATGTTTTCAAACATCAATTGTTAACAATTTTTTTATTGTTGTAAATAAAACCGATCTCATTATTTCAGCAAATCTCTTATTCACGCGCTTTTGTAATTGTTACGGTTGTGGTAGTATAAATTGTTTTCTTGGGAATTGAATTCCAAAGCAGAATTTTCGCTTTAGTATTCATTGCATTTCCTATTTTATCGCACCTGCTTCAAAGTAATATTTTTTTGAAACGTGGCAACAGATATTTGATTTCAGGTTTGTTTGTTTTTTTGTTTTACTTTCTCGTATACAAAGAGAAAGTATTGTAATCGTCAAAAAAATTCGAACTCGAGATTTTGACGAATCTCCACTTAGAAAGTATACGAGAAAGTTTAGGGGAGACCACTCCCGCTGGTTGAAATATAGGTTAAACTGGTTAGACACTTCCTAATATCTTTCGTATCTTCGTAAGCTCTAACAGCTCTAGCAATTCTTTCATCTAACTGGACGTATTTCCTAGCCCTTTTCTTCCCTTCTAAATTTATCTCCATTCGGCTTATTAAAAAATCACTATATTTTGATTCATCTTTTAAAGCTCGAAGGAGATTTCTAAATTTAGGATGGGGCTTACTTAGAATAGTCTGAAATTTGTTATGCCAACCTTCGATTGTATTGTTTGTTCTATGTTGTTGTTTATGGCAATTCCACATTCTTGTAGTTATAATGGAATTTTCAAGCCATTCTTTCACAAAATAATGGAAAAACTCTCGCAGTTTGGCATGTTGTGGCACCGTTTCTTGAATGCATAAGCAGCCGTCGTCCATATTGTTGGCATATCGTGAGTGTAAATTGCAGAGTAACGCAGATACCAGGCAGTTTAAAATACAAAAGAGCTTTAATCCAGATTACTTAAAAAATAAAGACATGCTGCTGTCTTGCAGCTTACACATTCACTGGCAGCCATCCATTCGACTGACTTTACTGCTACTTGCTTTAAAAACATAAATGAACATTATATATAGATTGTAACAACCAATCAACTTAGACTAGTGCCGTAACTTCGGCTACGTCATGAAAATTAACCAATGAGATGCTTTCATTCAGTGACTGAACAAGTTCATTTGAATTCCAACATTCGGCCCCATCAGTCACTGAATACTTTTGAAATATAGCCTTTATTACTGAAAGAAATTTTTCTTTTACAAGAGGTTTTGTTAAGAAATCGGCCAAATTTTTCTTAGAATTTATATAATTTAGTTCAAATTCTTTATCATATAATAATTTTCGAACAAATTTATATTTTATGTCGATATGTTTAGTTTTACTATTCTCAATATTATTTTTCGAAAAATGAATAGCTGATTGGCTGTCACAGTACAATTCTGGCATTCTGAAATCAATTAAATTAAGTTCTTTTAAAATTTTAGAATACCAAATAATACATTTTACACTTTCTGTTAGTGCTATAAATTCAGCTTCCATTGAGCTTAAAGCAATACATTTTTGCTTCTGTGACTTCCAAGTTATTGGTACATTTCCAAATAACATAATATATCCACAGGTGGAATGTCTATCATTTAGCTTGCATCCCCAGCTAGAATCTGAATACATAGTTAACCTAGTATTATGAGTATTCGAAAAAGATTTATTTTATAATACATTGTATTAAACACATAATTTAAAATATCAACAACAATTGTCCAATGATGATACGTATATCCATTACAAAATTGTGACATTGTGTTTACAGCAAATGCAATATCTGGCCTGGACCTATTCGCAATAAAAGATAAGCATCCAATTAGCGTTTTATACGGAATCCGTCTCATAAGTTCCGTTTCTATTATCTCATTTTCTTTTACTCTATCAGGTAAAATACAACCTACTTTCAAAGGTAACGCAATTCGCCTTCTTGGTAAATTTTTGAATCTAGTCTTAAGTTTATTTATATATGTATTCTGATGCAAATACACAGAATCCCCGATTCGCTCAAAATTTACACCAAGTAGGTATCTAACTGGTCCCAACTCTGTTATTTCCAATTTAATTTTTATATTAAGAATTGAATTCCAACACATATCACTTTCTGGCAGATATGCTGAAGCTGCGCACATGCGTATATGGCGACGAATTTCTTCATTGTCTTTGTAATTCCTGACAAGCCCAAGACTTTGGACTTGTCTCCACAAACGTTGATTGAAATGAAAATTACATCCCAATATATTAACGGATGGAAAATATCTTTCTAGATCTTTTATCGCCGCTACTTCAAAATCCATAGTAATGGAATTTGGATTCCACCCAGCTTGTTTCAAACCTGTAAAAAGTTTTGATTATATTTCACTATTTTTTCGAGGAAGAAGAGCGAATATTATGGGTACTATTGTTGTGTCTTCCTCCTCATTTTTGCTCAAATCTGCATGAATTGTATACAGTTGATAAAACTGCATGCAGCAACTTTTGAATGTGCCATCCATGAAAAAGTTTTGGGCAGTTTTCAGGACGCCGCGTCCTTTCGTGCTGGCAAAAACTAAAATTCGAGAACCTGAATCATCATCAGATAGCAGAAAACTTGAGCCATCCTCCATGATGACATCCTCATCCATAATCTCAATTTCCTGGGAGTTTTTCGGCTCTACTGCTGTTCCTTGCTCCTTTTGTCTAATGCGATACAGCTGCGCCCTTACTACAGGAAGGGTTGGCATATTTCCTACATAATCGTATCCCCGATTAAATAGAGGGCCCATCTCCTGCAGGTAAATTTTTGACACAGAACTGGTCTTCTTCTCGAACACGTTTTTTGATCGTGCATAATTTTTTTGCAACTTCTGCTGCTGCTACATCAAGTATGCAAACATGGCTGGATACGTGCAGCACTTTCCGTCTTTCGATTTTAGAGTTCCGCGACAATTTGATGATCTTTTCTTTATGCACAACCAACTACAAATATTTTGCTTTTTGGCTCGATGTAGACGATATTGACGTCTATCAAATATAGCGCAATCCTTCTTCTTTGAAGTCTGAATAATTTCCAAGACATCCATTTAAATTCAACTAACTAGTAAATGTGTAACAATATTCGACCAATCCCCTTGTTAAAAAGAGCGAAATGCTTTTATCAATGGTTTCTAAGCTGTGAATACACTGACCAGTAGCAGGCCTCATGGACAGGAAGTGGAGACAATGTCACCTAGAGCCAAGCGTTGCCCCGGGACGAAGTACTAGAATGGGAGCCCCCTCTCCAATGACTCAACACTTCTCCTATAACTCCTTACACCGGACCGCGGGACCCCTCTGAGCCGGGGCCCCCGGGGATTTTGCTCTTCCGATCTTGACGAACCCGAGTGCAGATGAAATAAGATTTCCGTTGGTTCCTTAAGGCGGTCGGGCCCCATATAGGCATATTGTACTCGAGCAGAGCACCATTGTAACTTTGGAGGGCTCTGATTGGACAAGCGAATCTGACGTAACTATGCTTTGCTTGTTTGTTTACCTCTGACCACGCTCTGACTGATTCTTTCAACTAGCGATAGCGAAATGTTCTTTGAGTAATACGCCATGGCTATTCAGAATTCCAGTCTTCCCCCCTCTTTTATAAACGAAGTTGTTAAAATCGTTGAAGATGAAACCATCGTTCGAAGCAATCTTAAAAGTGTTTCCGATGTGTATTCATGGATAGAAGAATACGGAAGAACATCGGACACGAAATGGAATCTTCGATCTTCTAGATCATCTGGAACAAGGTTTGTGTGCTGGTAAGTAGTAATAATTATTTCAAATCATTATCTTTTAGATGATGCATGTTGTAATCTGTAATCCTATATCAGGCATTATTTTAATTCTTATACTTTTCATGGTGTAACTTAACTTTAAAATATGAATTTTAATCGTTCAGATCTGAATGAAGCAAATCTAAAGACATTAAATCAAGAGGAAGAAAGATTCCCCTTTTGAAAACAAATTCATGCAACATCTTGGTGAAAAAATTAGTATTTAGAGTTTTAAGAACTATAAACAAGATACGCGTGTCTCACTGCTGATACGATGTGCAGAAGAGTGACGTCAGATTCGCTTGTCCCATCAGAGCCCTCCAAAGTTACAATGGTGCTCTGCTCGAGTACAGAATGCCTATATGCGGTCGGGCCGGTTTTATGTGCAACATGCATAAAAGAGTAAAAGCGTTTGTCCTTAGCTAAAACTAAGAAAACGATACTTCATAGTCCAAGATGTCCCTCTCTCTTCGAGTCCCCGGTTCCTTAGGCCATGTTAGCCATCCATTTTCTAGCTGGACAACATGATGTAATATAGAGTAAAGGCCTCCTGTTAAATCTCAAAAGCTCAATTGATTTTCTTTGGATTATCAATATACAGATGATTCGGTTCATTTCCTAGTCAGTATTGCAATTAAAGCATTTGTCAAATTATATGCAGATATTTTAAATAGAATTTTAGTTATCGTGTTTGAGAAATGGAAAACCCCATTTCGAATAAATTAATTTAAACTTTTTGTTTTTAATTTACATTGAGAAGTTCAGTGGATTTTTCTTCAATAATCACCAGTTTTTTTTTTTGAGGCATTTCTTTCTTTTTCTCGTAGGTGTATGCTTTCGATCAGAAAGAAAGCGCCATATTCTTCTTTTAGAAAACATTTATGCAGTTTCAAAAGATTCAGTCATCCAGGCTTTAATTATAGAATTTTAATTTACAAATTAAGATTTTCTACTAAGAGTAAAAGTGAACGAGTGTATGTGTTTGACTCCGTCTGTTCGCCCTTTATAGGACAGATAATTAGACGTAGATTTACCAAATATAGCACTAATATATTTTGGAGAGAAGGAATGTGCACCTTCCTAGATTCCTTGGTGCGATTTTTAAGAAATTTTAATTACAATCTTAATCAAAAAGTAAGCAAAATTTTGGCGTTTTTTGGTGATTGTTAAATTTAGACACAGTTGCGCCCCATTTCAAAGCAACGCGAAGGTCATTTTGAGAAAGAAATTGTAATTATGAACCGTGGTCAGATAACGAGGACAATACCTGACGCATTCCCTTCCCAAACTTCCGCACCACATCAGCGAGTGGACATATGGCCCGACGAATTTTACGTGAACCATACCGGCAAGTTTTTGGGTGATAACTTCCGAAAATGTTATTGCTCAAAAATAATTTTTACTTCTTAAATTTAAAATATATATCTTTTCTATGGTAGAAATTTAGTTGTTACGAATGTTATATTTTTAGCTGCGAGATTTGAAATATTTTTATTTCTATATTAGGTTTGCAAAAAGAAATTTTCACACGTGTATGAATTATTTAGATGGTTGACATGAATTTTAAAGCTATCGATGCATTTAGTTACGCTTTTAATTTTAAAAAAGTAATTTTCTTTATTTTAAGAGTAAGAACATCTGTAGTTAAAAATAATTATTTTATTTATGTGTTAAAATTACCTGAAATAAGCACTTTCCAATCAACTAAATAATGCAGTTACTATAATAGGTATTAGAAGCGTCTATAATTTTAATAGCTAAAAAAATTAAATTATATTTCCGATTAGCAGACCTCAGCGACTAGCTTGTTTGCCAGGAATACAGATTTTGTTTATTTACAATTGAATTTCTTATGCATAATTTAATATTCATGGTTCTCTTAACAAAGTAATTTTAAACTTCAAATTGAGTTAAATATTTAACCCTCGTTCTTTCAGTAGCTTTGTACTTGCTATTTTCATTTTCTTTACGAAAGTCCCTAACGTAGTCATGTATCTGTCCATGTCCTCTAATTGGACGTTTATCGACATCAACTTCTCTTTTTCATTCACCACTAACCACCTTCGACGACCAGCTTGCTTACATGGAATATGGTTTAAATTGAACCTTGCATCATTTTATATTCATAGTTCCCTTAACGTAATTTTAAACTTCAAATTGAATTAAATATTTAACCCTCGTTCTTTTAGTAGCTTTGTACTAGCTATTTTCATTTTCTTTACGAAAGTCCCTAACGTAGTCAAGTATCTGTCCATGTCATCTAATTGGACGGTTATCGACATCAACTTCCCTTTTTCATTCATCACTAACCACCTTCGACGACCAGCTTGCTTACAGGGAATGTGGTTTAAATTGAAC
>BGPR01038075.1:0-14868 GCA_013235015.1 Araneus ventricosus | reverse complement strand
TAACTGATTCTCCATCATCAAGTTTTTGAAAGATTTCTAATTATTGTTTAACATTTAAGACGTTTCTTTCTCGTTTCACACCACTCATTTTTACCAGTAAAAAAAATTTGCGCTGCTAACTAACGATAAACAAGATGCAAAAACTAAAGGAACACGCGCGAAAGTGAAAGAAGACGAAGAAGTTAAAGAATGACGTGTCGGGCAGAAGCGTGTTCGTCCGAGAATGAGCTAGTAGGATGTGGATTATTCATTTCTCGGAAAATTAGTGGTTGAACCGGTAGAGATAGCACGTGAAAGAAGAAAAAAAATCTATTCTTTAGCCTCCGCCGTAACGGCTCACTAGTTTCACGGAATGATTCTCTCGATCGAACTTCAACATCGATTTTACATGCATGATAAGCGTGAAAATGTTTCTCTTTAAATTTTTTGTGAGTCCGGAATGAGCACGGACAATCCGCAAACCGGATAATCGGCGCACGGATAATAGAGAGTATACTGTATATACAATGTCTTGATTATCACGGTGTGAATGAAAGAAAAATGATGAATGAAGATGAGGACGAACAACATGAAAAAGTTTACCTCAATGCACAGGTTTTTGAGCAACGTAGTAAAGACGGGGAACCACTGCGAGTTAATTGTGGAATGCAAGGAATAGGGAGATTACTATTAAAGAATTATGAGAAAGGAAGAACTTAGCATGTTCAGTGTATTGAATTCAGGATAAGCTAGAATTATCATACAAAGGCAGTTGAGTAATTATCCCAGTCGGAGTATTTTTTCATTGTCTATTATGAATTTAATCATGTTTATTATTCTTTTTCTTTAATTCGGATTCTCAAGAACTCTTTGGTACCAAAGACTTTCCAGTGAAGTAAAAGGTTTCCTAATACGCCAAGAGAGAGTCAGTGGGCAAGAAGTCGCATAGTGGGTGGGATCGCCGACTTCTCCGAAAGCACAAGAGTCACTAACCGATAAATGGAAGAGGTTAAGGAATGAAGGGAGTGGACCATGTCCTGTGACAAGCAGAATTTTTTCGCGTGTCTAAAAGACTGGTTTTAGGTGAGCTGTTTTGAGTACTTTATGAACAGATCGTCCAGTGCTTCCATTATCCAAAGATTTTGCCATTTTTTAAAAAACAGTTCTTGTTAATGTTGTTTAAGTTCGTATATAGGCTGTAGAGTGCTATATACGAATGAGGCTTTTTAGACCAGTGCTTCTATTATCCAAAGATTTTGGCATTTTTTTTAAAAACATTTCTTGTTAATGTTGTTTAAGCTCGTGTAGAGGCTTTGAAACTTTCACTACAACGCCTTCTGTGGTGGCATTTTCGGAGAGAGTATCGGCTTCTTCATTACCCCTATAACCAACATAAGCTTTGATCCATTTAACCAGAATATTTCGATTCTGTGCGAGAAGGGACGGAATTTCTCGGACAAGTTTTTGAGGGGTATGAGGATCAAGTTCTGCCATTACACTCGAAAGGCTGTCTGTCCAAATGTTAGTTATGTCGTTCCCTTGACTTGCTATGATGTTCGCTTCTTTCAGTCCCATCAATTCGGCCTGAAACACTGTTTGGAATTTTTCTAATTTTCCCTTTCATTCCAAGACTTTGATGCCGTTTTCGAATGCGCAATACAATCACCCTGTTCCCAATTATGTTTTGGAACCATCTGTAAAGAATATGAGGCTGTTGTCCTCTTTGTAGGGCTCTGTTGTTGACATTTGATTTATGATATTAAATAATGAAGGATGGATGGTTACGCTATTGATTTTTTCTTCATAATCCTTTGGCTGATAGGATAGACCTTCAAATTCTATTCCCTTCCTCAGACACGTGACCTTGATATATATAGTTCCTTGTTGTCTTTAAGATGTAATGGCATGATCCCTGTAATAGTTTGCAGAGCTGCTGTTGGAGTGGTTCTGTAAGAGCCTGTTGTGTAAAAGAGGAAGATCCTCTGCTTTGAGGCCAGTTTGTTTCCAATCTAGGAGATACAGAGAGGGCCTAAGCACTAGCCCCATAAAGGGGCATCCTCTCTGGGGCCTTTCAAATATTACGTAAGCCCCCAAGGGGGGAGGGTGTTTGCGATTTGATTATTTTTGCTGACAAGGGGGAGGGGGAGTATGAGTGATGCTTACGTAAGGCATTAAAATCACTTTATTTCCGAAAATATCTTGTAACTTGCACAAATAATTTAATTAAAAAAAATTAATTTTGAAAAAAAAGTTACATTTGGCAAAAGAAAATTAAACTTGAATTTCGTAAGCTTAAACTTGAAATTGTAAGGAACTTAAACTTACAGTTTTTTTTTTCATTTTAAGCCATGTTAGAGTTTTTTATTTGAATTAAGTCCTGAAATTTTTAAAATTAGATTATTACTGTTATACGTTTTGCAGAAAAAAAGAACGGAGAGGTTGCAGTTTGCTTACGTAATTATAAGACGGGGATTTGCGACTTGCTTATTTTTGCTTACAAGGTGGAGGGGGGTCAAAAAATACCAAAAACATGCTTACGTAATATTTGAACGGCCCCTCTGTAACTGTTTGATAGAGTATCCTTTTGTATTTTTGTATTAGTCCCCATTTTTGTTCTGCTATACGGCAGAGTTGTTGGTATTGTCTGACTGCTTTAGCACTTTGCTCTTGAATGTGTAAAATCCAATTTAATTTTTTATCTAATATAACTCCCAGGCATTTTAGAAATGTTATTCTTTTTATTGGTTGGGAGTTCCATATGACGACTGGACCCCTGGACAGTTTACCTATTAATAAATATTGTGATTTATCTATTGATATATTAAATTGATTTTTGTCTGTCATATCAAAAGACATACTTCAGTATTAAAATGTTTCTATATGAACTAATCATAAAGATTACAAACAAAAAATCACTGCCATATTTGCATATTTAAATAATTATTTTATGTTGAGTGTTGGAATCGTAAGATTTGATATTAAAAGCAAATTTTAATGCGTTTGTTAACAGAAAAATTAATTGACGATAACAGCGTAACTCATAAATGAAATAAAACGCTTCACATTACGGCAGGAATTGAATTCCTCTTCTTTATATCTTTTTTCTCGTTAATTATTAAAGAAATCGCATTAATTTATTTTATTTCAACGTCAATGCGGACTCATAATTTTTATAAGCAATTGCAAAACTTTACGTGATTTTTTCTCTCTCTCAGTTTTATTTTTTCTTGCTTGCGTTTGGCAAAACAATTCCATCTAGATTTCGCGAAACACTATTTAAAATAAACACTGTCTCATTCCCATCAAATAACTTATGCAAATATTCAGTACTGAAAACAGTGATAAGATAGTGAAATTGCGTCTTTTTAAGTTGCAGAAGTGCCCTTACATTACGCAAGAAAATGGAGGAATATTTTCCGTTCCTCACTCTTTGCTGATTAAAAATAGGAATTGCACTTTTGATAACCATTTATCACCAACTTCCGAAGAAACTGATATCCAGTCAGTAAGAATCAGGCATAATGGAACCTGCGCAGATAATCATCCCTAACCACTTTCCCTTATCTCCCACCCACCCGAGACTGTGGATAATGACCTTCCTTTTAAACGAGATTTTAATTTCATTGATGGGGGGGTTTGGTAAGCAAATCTCAGACACATAATATTACTTGTTATTTTGTCGCAGCTTTAGGTTTCCGGGTCGTAAAAATGGCTGTATCCTTAAGATTTTCCCACACTTTGTTGAAGCCTTTTCAATTATAAGAATCTTGCGAATTAGAGCTTCAAGAAACCTACTTTATTTTAAATACAGCCAATTTATTCCTTAATTTTGCTCCCTCTGGTAATTGCGCCCAGGGCACGTGCCCTACCTGCCCCACCCTAGTTACTCCACTGTTGTTTGTACATATCATTTAATTCACTGCAGATATATTTTTCTCTCACCAAATTTTGGAACTCTTTTCACATCCTACTAATTTTTTCATGAATCGTAGATGTCCATGCGTTGTTTCTAAAGTTTTGATTACATTAGTTTCAGAACTTAAATGCGGTGCTAAAATACTGGTTTCAGAAACTCTTCGCGAAAGGGAATATAAAAGTCCTATATATCTTGGCATGCGTCTTTATTTGGATTGATCAAATTAAGCTCCAAATTTAATCGAAACTAATGTTCTTGGGAATTTCTTGTTTCCTATAAATAGAAAATGCGTTAATTGTGCAAGCTTTCCCTCTCTAAATTTCCAGTAAGTTTTTTCAGATAAAAAATAGTAGCTCTAATCATCCATTCCTTCTTGCATTCTTTGGGAGTACAATCCAAATTTTGGCATGAAATTCTTCCATCCATCACAGAATTTTGAAAGTTGGTTTTCTTATCAAATTAAATATCTCATTAATTCAACTTCTAAAAGAATTTAAATGCAAGAATAAGAAAACTAAAATAATAATTTATAATTCTGTAAGATTTTAGTTTAAAAAATTATACATTATGGTATAAACTTTTCAGTAACCAGCTGGGTCAAATCCTATTTGATCGTTTTATTTCGCATCTTCTAATGAAGAAATCAGGAACGTTGTCTCCTTGTCTTTCTAACAATTATACGGAACTTGCTTGTGTAGCCTTTTAATTGCTATATTTTAATTTTTAAGCATAGAGAAGAAAATCTCGAGAATTTCAAACAGTATTTTCCATTGACGGATTTCAGACAAAATTAGTTAGCTATCTATGTTTCTTTTTCATTTGAGGGCTCCGAGAATAATTTTATTCATATAAATCGTTTCGTTTTAGAGTTATCGTATTCATACACACACGGAAAGATTGGCAGTTGGGTAAGAAATCTTAAAATGTTTATTTATGCACATCAACAAGATAGTATGAAAGATAAAAATGCGGATCACCAGCAACACAATTCAATTGACTTCAGACAACGTTCCACAGAAATGCTTCAAAATACATCATTCAATTTATTCAGCTTATATACTATTCAGACCATTTAAAAACAGCAATACCGGAAGACCAAAGAATATTCTTAGAATTTCTGCAATCTAAACTCATTGCAAAAAATAAGGAAAATAAGTTTATATTTCTGAAAATTATAACTCTAAGATTTTAACATGAATGCTTTTGACTGGAAATGCACCGGAAACCACACCAGTACGTTGCATATTTGTAATTATGATTATTCTACTTTACAACAACAGTGATCACGCTGGTGATGACAGAACGCCGCCCCATGTTTCTGTGCCTGATGCCATAACAGCAACTGAACCGGTTGGATGGACATGGACTGCTGCTGATGACAGCACCCCGTGAGTTTTCCTTTATTTAAATGGCAAACTTCTTTTGGTTGCTATAATGTTTGGAATTTCGATGAGCAACGAAAAAAATCCGCTGCAGTTTTTTGCTCTACAGATAACGGATGCTAAAATCTCTTAGAGAGAGGGATAAACTGAGGGTTGCAGATCGATAAGTTACAGAACGATACGAGAGACTAGATGGTGGATCAGTCTGCCCGTGAAAGGGCGAAAGGAAGGAGAGAGCCCACAGATGACGTCATCGGAGAATAACGGAAAGCACGGGAAACGGAAGCGAGCAATTTTAACATACTCTACTTTTAAACAGGGTGGTGTCTATAAGAGAGGAGTAACACATTGAGGTATATTCCATAACGGTATGTTATACAGATTGCTTATAAAATTCTACCGTACAGGAACACTTTGACTTGGGTGGCATTAATGCTTGAATGGGGAGGAGGAGAAAGGACGGTAGAGAGGGTAAGCAACGTATCTTCTGAAAATTCTTTTCTTTAAATTTACAATTCATAATTGTTTTATCTTGATAATGGAATTGTGAAATAATAAATTGTAAAAAAAGGAGAAATGTTTATTTTGCGAAAAAAATCATTAATTTTTGATCAAACATCATGCCCCGTTCATGCAAACAGGAATGCCCCGTTTGCTGCATTCTTATTAAAAAAAAACTTTTATAAGTTTTTGAAAATGCATAGTGTTCAAATTAGTTACAATTTTCGCAGCGAGGTGGTGCTGTAAATTGAAAAATTGAATAACAATACTTTCATTATAGCCGTCCTTTGCAACAATAACATTGCGTAGTCTCAAAAAAAATTTGCAAAATGTCTGAAAGTAATAATGTCCCAATCAATTATACATGTAATGTTTAACTTCTTCAAGGGTTTGTAGATTTTGACTCTAAGCCTGGTCTTTCAAGTGTCCCCACAGAATAAAAATCGCAAGCATTCAAATCCTGCCAATAGAGTGGTCAACCCATGCCTGGTATTGTATGGTTGCGATAGCGTACACGATAATGACACGATCATCACAGTTTTCGTCTTCAAACGCAAATATTGAGGCCGTCCGCACCATCTTGCCTAAACCAGGATCAGAGTCCTCCAAGATATTGAATATCAACACAAATTCATGCAGAGAATCGAGAATCGTGCTTCCGTTATTGTTTGAAGTAAGGAAAATGGACCAATAACCTGCAGCGCTACCTCCTGGCGGAATTGGCAACTGATTTGAACATTTTGTATTTTTCAAAACTTCCAGTTTTTCTAATAAAATTCCTATCTCCAACCGTAGTATAATTATTCCGTTCAAAATGGGTCATTAATTTGTTGGACACCCTTTATATAGAGTGCGAGTATACAAGACATTTACAGGTCTATTCTGGTACCCCCGGTTGGGGGTTGTTAACGTGCGGAAAAACGTGACGTCTCCCAACCCAACCGGAGGTACAAGAATAGACCCCTTAAGCTGAATTGCGTCTGGAACAAAGAGTTTTAGGTTACGTGTGGATTTTTTTTGCGCCTAATGATGCTAATTCTGTAAAATTGAAATGTCATCCCGAGTGAAAAGTGACTAACTGTCCACATTATCGTTTTCAGGAAATGTTGTTCTTCAATATCTAGCTCTAACAGCCAGCGGCAAAATCTTACCTGCTGTTGGAAGTCTCAGCGCCATAATTCTTGTTCCTGTGTGAAAGGGTATGAATGATGAATGATACTGGTTTTCGTGCAAGGTTCCCATCAATTTATTTTGTGAAATTACACCTTCATTCGCAAGTGACCGTGAACTCACTGTTGGATCTTCCTCCAGTCGTTCGAGTCCTCAACGGTCGAGGATCGGCGGTCCTGGCTCCCCTTCCGAACACCTTATCATACGAACCAGTCTCTCTGAGCTTTTGGTGAACTGTGGCAAATACAGCACGGTTGGACATACGACGGTGTAGGTAACGCAGACGGTACTCTTCCCCGGATCTCCGAGAGTTGCCTTTACAGATTCCATACACAAAACGAATATCCGCCTACTCTTCGTTTGTAAAACGAGACATACCCGTTTAGAGGCAAGTAGAAATGGGCACAGCGTGAAAAGAATCGGCCGAGCTGAGGCTAAGTCCAGAAAATGTTGATGTAATAACAGCACCAAACAACAAAGAAGATGACGGGCTTTTCAGCTGTTTAGTGGATTGATTCGCCTTTTGTACCGCGAGTGGGATGCGCTCGCAGGAAGGTTGGAAGACATCTGCATATCCGAAACAGTTCATAGTGGCGGATTTTCACACATTCCATTCATCCACCATCGTTTCGTGTGCCGACTTTTTATCGAATGTATATTTCGACGAACGCCGATTTCATTTATGTATTTCAAACGAAAGACTAAATTTCTCCTTAACTAGAACTCTGATATGGTTTATTGTAGGCTCATTCGAAAGATAAATAAATGGACGAGTTTATGGTAAATTTGAAAGATTGTGGATAGAACGGTTTTTGCTTTATTGAATATTAAAGATTTTAGTGACAGTTCGATTTTGTATTTCCCCAATGTTTCGGCGCTTGTAGCTCAGCTTTCAATCCAGTTATCCCGATGAAAATGATGTCATCTTATAGATTTTCCACGCTCTGGAAAAATATGTGCTTATTTTTTTTGTAGATCTGTCAAAACCTTTTCAAATTTTGCTTTTTCTCAACTTGTAGCGTACTAATTTTAACCGCTATAACTTTAAAACTGTTGGAGATAGGATATGGTTTCTCTGGTGTTTTATGATCCTCATGGGCTCTTCTATTACTCTCTTTCATTTGGGAAATTAGGTCAAACTCACCCTGTATACACTGTAAGACCAAAAGTATCTGGACCGTTTCGGATTTATATATATATATATATCAAAACCAAGATATAAACACAAAATAAAAACTCAAAAACAGTAAAAAAGGACAAAATGGCTAAATAGACAAAAACCAGAAAAAACCAAAAAAATTGAAAAATATCATAGCGAGCCGCTCGTCAGGAAGAGAAGCTCGCTCATGATATTAATTTGTGCTTTTTTCTGCTGACGACAAACGAAATCCGTTAAAAATTGCCGTCATCCCCTCTAAAAACACAAAACAAACGAAAATGGAAGATTTCTTGAATAAAAAATATAAATACATTTAAGAAGATTTAAAAAGAATCAAATACAAAAATCCGAATACAAATACAAAAAATCCGAATACAAAAATACCTAAAATAAAAAACAGCCGTAACATAAAAAATAATAAAATAAAGCGAAATATGCTTACTGTGCCAGGGAGACGCTACCGCGACCACGAGGAAAAAGAACGCCAAACCAGTTATCGCCGTTGCCAAACAGAGGAAAGAGAAAGAAAAGGAGAAAGAGGCTTTGTCAGTAGCTCTGAAATCACTGCTTGAGATATCGTCGCACAAAGTTTGTCGGGAATACCATTATTTAAAAGTTGATCATACAAAAGCTTTAATTGTCTAGATTTTGAAATTTCGTTCGAACAAATAGATCTAATGCGAGAAAATTGAGAGATAATAGTGTTTCTATAAATCTTAATAGAAATATTAGAAGACCAATATGAAAGTCGGTTGACACAAAAATTAAAATCCATTCTTTTGTCAAAGATATCGATACAAAAGTTATTATCAATAAGTTTAATATCCAGATCTAAGAAATCCGCTTCAAACTGATTACAGTTTGTTTGTTTAAGAAGCAAGGCTGAAGGATAAATATTTTGCCACGTAATATTAAATGATCCATGATTAAAAACAATAAGATCATCTACGAATCTGAACGCCTGAGGATGAAGAAGTAAATAATTCTTCTCAAAATAATGAAGGAAGAGGTTAGCTGTAATAGAAGAAAATGAAGATCCTTGAGGAATGCCATGTGATTGGAGAAAAATACTTTCCCCATTGTAAATAAAATTATTAAATATGCAAAAATTACATAATTTATCCCAATACTCAAAAGAAATATTGAGAATATTTTTGTAATCAAACAAGTAAGAGTTAAGCACCTCTCGAAGAGTGGCTAGAGGAATGCTTGTAAAAAGATCTTTGAAGTCAAAAGTCTCAATAGAAGAAATACTGTTCTTCTTATTGTGAATGAAATCAATAACCGGTTTATTATTGTTAATAATCCAAGTGAAACCTTCTGAACAAATGACATTCAGTAATTTTTTTAACAGATTGAAGAAAATGTAACCAGGTTGCTTCATGTATGAAGAAGTTCCACAAGTGATAAAACGATAAGAAATAGGATTTTTATGAAATTTTGGAATAATCGTAATATAAGGAAAGCAAAAATTGAATTTCTTAATTTTGAAGAATTTATAGAAAGCAAGAATTTTTTTGGATATTGTACTCATATTAAAGTTGGACTTTTTGTATGTTGCAGAATTTTGAAGTTCCTTATCCAGAATATTATAGTAATGCTGTTTGCAAATAAAAGCATAGTTATTGGAAGCTTTGTCGATAGGAGTGATGATGAATTTACTTTTTAAGTCTTCAATAGCAATTTTAATATTAGAAAATCTAAAAGAATCAAAACATTCGGAATTTTTATAATGGAAGGATAAAGACTTTTTCAAAAGGTAATAAAGATTCCATTTCCACTCAATGAAAAATTCAATGGGGATAGAAAAAGCATTAGAAGTTTTTAAACAGAAATCATCAATATTACTCAGTAGTTTATGCAGTATGGAAGGAAGAGAAACATGAAAAATCGGTCTGAATTTTGGACCTTTTAACATGATACTTTTAAGATCTGAATTCTCAACAATGTCTAGACTACCAGTAACAATATGGCCAGAATCTTTGTCAATAAATTGAGAATAGGAGTCTTTATCACAAAAACAATTAGCTGTTTTTTTAAGATTTACAGTGTCAGATGAGGCATTATTGTAATTGAAGATTTTTCTGCCAAAAGGAACATTATATTTAAAAGTTTTTTGTAAACAAATGTTTTTAATGGGAAAAAATTGCTGAGCAGAATTGAAAATGGAAGAGAAAGGAATCTTGTCAAAAGTAGGATGCTGGAAATTAAAAATGAAATGCAACTTTTTAGTACGATCTTTAGTAGGAATTTTTGACAATCTCTGTTTCAAAAGATCTAAAATGAGAGTTTTGAAATGTAAGTTATTGGACTTAAATGAACCAAAGTTTGAAAATAAATCAAGAAGCGAGTTAGATCTTAAAGAGAAAACAAAATTCTTTACAGGAGCCCACAGATAAGAGTTTGCAAAAGAAAGTTCTAATGCCTCAAGTTCACTAAAAAGGTCAGAAACTGATTTAGAAGGTCTTTTTTTATTCCTTTTTCCTCTGCTACCTCTAGAGGTCTTATGATGTGTGTTATGAAAAAGCTTAAATGTACAGGAATTGTCAGGAGAAATCTGCGTGCTATTAAAAAGGTCATTAAGACCGTATGGAATAATTGTTTTGTATTGGAGCATAAAAAGGTTTTCTTTTGAAAGGCGATTGTTTTTATCAGGAACGATATCCAAAATTTTAATAGAAATATTATCAAAACTATGACGCTTAAAGTGCTCAAATTCGGCATTAAAAGAAGAATGTAATAAATATTTTTTTATATCATGTCTGTGTTGGTTAATTCTAATATTGATAGTATTGCTGGTCTGACCCACATATTTCATATCACAAATGGTACACTTCAAAAGATAAATACAGTTGTCGATTTTGCAACCAGGAATCAAAGTATCATATATTTAAATTTCTACAGAAAGACTGAATGATCTACTCTTGAACTCAGACCACGTAAAGAATATGCATGATTTTATATCTTACTACGATTAATTTCGAAAGACAATTAGGGGACACCCAGCTAAAAATGAACTGTAGTTTTTCTACAGAAGTGAAGTATTTTTAAAGTTTTTTTGCAGTCAACTGTAGAATTTCTGTAGTGCAATCTTGACTATAAAAATACTTCAGTTAATTTGCAGCTAATATGATGTAATTTTGAAGTAATTTATTCCAAAAATACCATGAGATATTATCTGCAAAAATACTGTAGTTTGTGTGCAGTAATTTTACAATGATAAATTCCAAAAATAATGAGACCTTAAATCTGTAGTAATACTGCAGTAAATTTAAAGTTATTTTATAGCCATTAATTCAGAAGTACATTTTCTGAAGTATCTACAGAATAACTGCAGTAACTGTGAGGTAATTTTACAGGAGTTATTTTATAGGAAGCTTGTGTGATATTTTCTGTAGTTTATTTGCAGTTTTAAAAAGTGATGTTAAAGATTTCATTTTTTGGTATTGTTGCATGACCCACTATTTTTCTTACTAAACTATAATTAATACTATTTTCAAGACTTAATTTAAGCACATGGGAAAGCCCCCCCCCCGCAGACAAATATTGAAAGCAAGTAAATTTTAAAATTCAAAACAAATACACATTTTAAAATCAATCAACATTGTTTATTGTTAATAAAATCTCAGACCTAACTTTATTACTGGCTGAACATGTAAAAAACAAACCCACTCATAAATATATATTAAAAGAGATCTAAATTAATTATAACAGCTAAATATGCTGCCCAATATAGAAAATCATGTTAGCAATAATTCAAATACCAGGTTGTATAACGGGTGATTCAGATGAGATGCTTGAAATAAAAAAAAAATGAATGCATAATTTTTTGGGATTTAACCAATAAAACTCTTATGGTTTAGCAATCTATTTTCTTAATTAAAACAGATTTTGAAAGTACAAGTAATTGATCTAGCACAGCCAAACCATAGGACAGGACAGCAAGGCACATGCCCTTGGGTAAAATTCTGAGAGGTGCCAAAAACAAAACAAAATAATTGCACTTATCTTTCAAACCACTATAAAATGGAAAGACACATGAATTCAACTCCTAACTGTGGTAAGCTAAAATCCATCAAAACTTACCTGCAATCTCCAATAGCTCAAGATTAGTTAACATCTCTGGCAATTAAATCTATAGAAAATGAACTTATGCTTTATGAACTTAAAACCCCATAAAGCAGCTTGCGTTACAAAAAGCCAGGGGAGCAAAGAAATTTTTGCAATACTTTGAATCTCATTATCATCCAAGTAACTTGTCTGTTTTACAAGACAGGGTCTGTCTAATTCGATTCATGTTTTTTCTTTCAAAAACAATAAAAATTAAAACAGTATGGAAATTCACACACACAAAAATCACACCACAAATGCAAATTTTATTTAAATGAACAGCAAAATATTTACATACATCATTATACATTTAGAATAAAAGAGGAAATAAAAAGTAAATTAAATTGTATTATTTATTAATTTGAAATAAGGTTTATCAACAAATAAAAATGATCATCACTTTTATTGTACCTACACTAATCTGTTTTTAAAAAATCAATATTCTGCTACATTTATTGGTATGAAATATGTGACACTCTTTTCAGTCATAGGCAAAATCACATATTTATTTATCACATCAAAAGGTTTAAATGCTATTGTTTTGCTCTTACACTGAGCATCGTCATCTGATATAGACAAAATGTTCGAACAAAGAGATCCAACCTGAGGATAACACATCAAGAACTTAGTCGCTGGAATGTTCTCCCCTATAAAATACACTTCACCATTTAAAACTATAATGCGATGAATCTCTACACAATTTCTGCTAGATAATGAAACAGCATAATCAGCATGAATAAATTTAGAACAATAATCCTTACAACTAAAAATGTGTCCCAAATAGCACATCCTATTATAAAATTGTACTCGGGTTGATATGAGTTGATCACCTAATAGCTTTAAAATTGCTTTTTCTTCAGTTCTCAGTAAATTACGATATGTAGGCTTTCCATATAACATGCAACCATTTATATTGGTAACCTTCTTTGTTACAGCATGTTTTGCTTGCATCTCTTCAATAAATTTTAAAATTTGATGATTTCTTATCTCTTGTTTTGATACAAGAACTCCAAGAAGTGATTTACTGGTGTAAGCTGACGTAATCTGCATAGGTACAGCCTTTGTACCATGATGTAGCGTTTTCAGTTTACCAAGTGCATCTTCAAATACAAAACATGAATTTGCCCACAGAGGACCCCAAGCCTTTACTGTAGCAGACAGATGCAGCAATAAATGAATATTATACGATTGCTCTGCTATTCCGTAGATATCTTTGACACCAGACACAAATCTTTTTAAACAATCTTCTGCTTTTGCGATATCATCTCGGGAGATGTTTGTGCCCAAGAGTAAGGTTATGCCATGCACAAAGAGAAGCCAATGTTTATATACAGTATGGTTCAAAATATTTTTTAGAAGTACAGGTGAAGTTAACAAAAAAATTCGCCATTCAGAAGCTTTCCAAAATGAAATATC
Organism: Araneus ventricosus; assembly: GCA_013235015.1. NCBI lineage: Eukaryota > Metazoa > Arthropoda > Arachnida > Araneae > Araneidae > Araneus > Araneus ventricosus. The sequence continues at coordinate 1,235 of BGPR01038075.1, read as the reverse complement.
TTTGGTTGTACGTAATTTACGGGTAGCTTCGTGTGGGAGCTTTAGATCTCTTATACGTATATCTAGCCTTCGAATATCTTTGGCCCTTAGAGAATAAAGAGAGCCAGAACTCTCTACAAAAAGACATACGAGTTGGCGAGTTACACCAAGAAGTACACAGTGCATATAATCAGGAATAAAACCATCCACCATGTTAAAATTTGGGTACAAGTTCATTAATACAGATGTACCTTTAACACCTTTAACTGATTTATCAGTGGCCAGTTCTTCTTCAGCATTTCGAATACAATTTTCAAATGTACGTTTTGCAGCTATTTGTCCATTGAAAGGATAGATTCGGCAATGTCCTTTCCCTTTCGCCACTCTCAAACCCTCTTGTTCACAAAATCCACATCCAAATTTTCCATTGAATTGTTTAAAATTTTGCATAGCACAACGAGCTGGTGCATCACTGCTACAAGTTAATGTAAAAACTTTTGTTGTTTTAACTGAATCCTTTCCATGCTTAATATCTTTCCATTTTATGCCTTCTTTTTGTAATTTTTTAAGTTCCTCAACAAATGGTATTAAGAAGTCGTTCATAACTGGTTTTTTTGAACCAAACCACAATGCACACATCATTATATTTTTTTTTCTCTCAAGAGGCTCAAGTTCATTAATTATGACCTGAATGGGCCAAATATCATACTTACTCTTTCTATAAAGTGGTATTCCATCCACATTAAACTGTATAGATAGATTACTTGAATCACGCAAACCATCAATAGAACGATACAAGTCCCCATCCATGGTATCCCTGTAAGTGTCACAATTGCTTTGAAATTTCGATTTGTAGGTAAGAATATTATTAATGAGATCTTCATTTTCCAGTTTCATCTTAAGTTGATATGAAAGAGGCATATAAATAAAAAAATTGCCTTTCTTTACTAATTCATCACTAATAAAAGATTCTGAACATGTTGCACACTCGTTAAGATCATTTTCACGACAAAGTTTAAAAATATAGCTATCGCAATGAGGACAATAAAGGTGTAGCTCACATACATTACTTATTGTTGATGTACCTTGATAAAAAAGATATTTTGTCTCTGGTAGATTACAAGGTGGTAAAAGATTTTTTAATAACTTTAGCAATCCATCAACACAAGTTTTCGATAGATTAAATTTGATAGAATAAGCTAAAATGCTAACAAAAGCTTCCAAATTTGTAACATTAGCCAATTCATAAAGTGGTT
>BGPR01038074.1:0-10681 GCA_013235015.1 Araneus ventricosus | reverse complement strand
CCCCCCCCCCCCCTCCAAACTTCTAGGCCACACTAGCAGGAAGCTATTTGACCCTGACGGATTTGGCATGCACCAGGCCTGCTAAACAATAGTTCTTCGACTGAACCGGGTCTCAAATATGGAACCCTCCAGCTCCAAAGCTGAAAGCTTACCACTGTGGCCAAAATTAAATTAAAGTTAAAAGGAAATATAATTAAAGTGTCACATATTAAATATTTTTTCTTGAGCATTTTTTATTGATATCAAAAGTTATAAAAAATATGAAAGAAAATTTTAATTAAATAAACTATTTTTGCAAAAATTAATACAATAAAATTAAATCTTATGGATAAGAGAGAGAGAGAAAAAAATGAAAACTCATAGCCGAGATCATTAATATCAACAATATATATGAAAAAACAGGAAAACTTATACCATGGAAACAGTTTTATAAAAACATTATATTGTCAAAGAATGCAATATCGAATCCAGAGTTAAATATTAGTATATGAAAATAATATATTAGCAGGTTTAATTTTAACTCCTGGTGTGAATGCACTGATGTTGAAGGTCCAAGACATGATTTCTTTTCTGTTTGAAGACCTGGTTCACTCCAACTCCACATTGTCTACTTCTAACAATAACCCTCTAAATTTTTAATCTCCTTGGTATTCGTAATTTCATTTTTCTGTTTTCATAACCGTTAAATTTTTTGAGGCCCTTTTAAAGAAATTTCTAAAAGAATAATTATTATTTCTTATACATTTATAATTATTTATAACTATTTTCAGTTAAATTGCAGATTACAAGCATTGAATGAGACATTTTAATATTATTATGCAGGTTCTCTTAATCTCAGATGTAATGTCTAATTCGTGAATGAATGTAACTGTATGTTGTCTAATTCGTAATAATATAAATAGGTTATTTTACTTACTGAATGCATTGCAACGTCGTGGATGTTGACCATGGCAGCATGAAATTCCTACTCTCTGCCAAGAAAGAAACGCAGCTTTTCTGAACATTCTTTTATTTCATAAATCAATATAAACGTTTGAAAAGTATTAAATAAAAAGACAAATTTACGGCAGGGTATCTGCTACAACCATCTGCACGCTGATCTCGCCTGTCTTTTTCTCCAAGTGTCGGATCGGTACCTTATCATCTGTTGATGTTCTCTTTGATCTCGCTGCCTATGATATTTCGAACCTCATTTATTATCTCTTAGTTAATAACAAACTGTGACCTGACAGATTATATGGTGGTCACTGATATCAACTGAGTCCACCCAGGCAGATGCGAGTCAGCCATCGGGAGACGTCAAAAACAGGGGTATAGTGGAGTCAGAACGCCGTTCCGGCACTGTTTTTTTACGAGAAATAAAAAAAAATGTGAAAACTTCCTTAAAACAGCGCGATTTTGGTCACCAAGGTTAGAGTATTCCGTTACTGCTTTTAGAGCGTCCCAGAACTGCTTATTTTGCGACTACACTACTGGTCATAGACGTTTATTTGTATAGGCAAAACGCAGAAAGGAAGGGAATCGGGATTTCCAAGATGTCTCCTTTCTGAACATTAACAGAAACTCCCAACTTGCCGTATGTTTTCTGTATTTTCTTAAAGTTTTGTTTTCTCTGTGGCTTCCTTCAGTGCACTTCGTAAACCTTTATAATTATTTTACAGAACTTCTTTTCCCAAAGATATTAATTTTCCCCGAGGTGATGGCGCCTGAAACGACCATACACATGCTTACCACTTAAAGCAGGCTCTGAACATCAAATGTCGAAATAAAAAGCAAGAATTAAAACACACAAATGGGTAAAATGTAAGATTTTTTTGATAAAATCAAGTGATGATAGCAAGCAAAATGATAAGAGTAAAAGCCTAAGAATTTTAAAGCCTTAAAGCAAGATTAAAACCTTAAAAAAAAAGAACTCGGAATGTTATCAACAATGTATTTTATGTACGCCAACGTGGAAAAACTAACATCTCAAGCTTGACAACAATTTATTTTTAGACTTTTCATTTATACCCAAATTTGAAGTTTTGGGCTTTGTAGCCTTTGTTTGATCCGATATTGGTTCTCTTTTGATATTGCTTTGCGCATTTATTTGCAGGGGTATTCTCATTCGGTGCATTCATATTATATTCGGGAATATAACTATAAGAGCCACTCGAGGCTCTCATTTCAGTCTCGGTAAACACTGAAGAACTGGAATTTAAAAATTTACTCTTCGTTTTCGGATGAATACTGGAGATTTCAAGTAAGGTAGTAGGGAAGAACATTATAACATTGCGAGTGATAACAGTGCCATCACTCGTTAGGAGTATACGATGAACCTGCTTTGGGACGGATTCAGAAATCTGACAGGTTGAGGTTTGTTCAGACTTGGGAAAATCGATGTTGAATTTGTGTTGCTTTCGCTGTCGGATTTAGGTTTAGTTACTTTGTTTTCTCTTTTTCCTACCGTCTGGAAATCGAAAAAAGTCTTGATTCACCACCAACTTCTGAAGAAAACTTCATATTTCACAGGATGAAATACTAAATTGAGGCGTAGCAACGTCTTCGAAAGTTATTGGTTTAGATGATTTTCAGAAGAATTAACTATTTTGTCATCGAATTAAATTCCTTCCAACCATACCTAGTTGTTGCTTCTTTAACTTTCTGATTCGTAAGAACCTTGGAGCTCAGGGTTCTCAGAATAATGGATTGCCCGAGTTCTTTTTTCAAAGACAAGAGAAATTCCCTACCCCCTGAAACACCGCGATGACAGCTTTCATTCTTAATGGGTTGATATACAAAAGGGGACTCTTCTAAGCTGATGACTATCAGGGCGATTTATTACAAGGAAATGGGTTCGGCTGAAATGAGAATTTTAATAAAACCTTCCTTATCCATTTGAATGACTCACTCTAACGAACAAAGCACGCTCTTCGAGTATTCAATCAATCACACTTAACGAAAAGTGATAGAAATTTCGTAGCGTTATTTGGGCGCTTCGAGCGTTCGCCGTACTTTGCTTGATAGGACGTTTGGGGTTTTTCAGTATTCAAAGAGTTAAAATAGATTAAGATATAATTAGTACCATTTCCGATAAAATAGCTGTTCTGACAAAATAATGTTTTTAAATCTGAACTCTAATTTTGTGAGAGAAATCAAACACAAAGTAAGACTAATGTATTATAAAAAAGATTTTATTAAAAAACTTTATACAAATGTTAAAATGCAGTTTAAAACAACATTGTAAGCATTACGTAAAAAAATGAAATAATAAATAAATTTTAAAAGTATACAAAACATGTTAAAATAATGCTTACAAAATTGTTTCGAGATATGCTGTTAACATGACACACACTCACAAAATAACACAGCTCAAGAAAAAGTGTCTGTCTAAAACAAAAGTTTTCAAACGTAAAATTCGAAATGATCAGTCCTTTCTGGAACAAATCGTTTCATTTCGATGCGTCTTTAATGTTCCGCAATAACATTAAACACTGTTGCCAATCTTGAAAAAATAAATTAACATACAAAATCCTATACACAGAATGAACGAAAACATCTTTTATCATCGACGTAAAAAGAAAGCAGGTTGAAATTTTTTTCCCCCGATGCAAGCCATTTGAAGAAAACTTGATCTGCCACAACCATTGAAGACCCGAGAAAACGATTTTATGAGAAGATAAGTTGAGATGGTGTGTTCGTTTATTCCAAGCAGTGATCCTCGTCTCTTCCTTCGGAACAATCCCATCGTCCGTCACACATCTTGTAGGGGGCGATACATCGGCCTAATCTGCAGCGCACGCCCTCACAGGGATCAGGAGGGATTTGAACAGGGTGTTTGGCCTCTGAAAAACACAATCACATACATTTTCTAAGAAGTTCTCTTTTCATTTATGCAGGCAACCATTAAAAGACTACACATGGTGCGCACTAAAGTCATAATCTCCCCACCTCTTTACTTCAAAATTGTGATAGCTATAGTTATAAAAGGGGTGTCTAGATGTATTAAAGTCGCTACGCGATGATGTCACTATAAGCGCCACCTAGCTCTGAAATTCAGTGTTTTTATCTCAAAAATGGTACGAGATACGGTAAAAAAGTCAATTACAAAGTTGTAGAGCATCATCGATTTAGCACGAAAGGACACCTTGCACACATTCATGATAAGAATAGAACTCATAAAGCATGGAAATGTTTGGTTGCGATTCTCAAAATTGGTGATAAGATTAATACAGAGCTATAGAAGGAACTATAAAATTTCTATTAAATACATAATAGTCGTGCTCTTGGTCACATGGACAACATCTAATCGGCGGGCCGTTTCGAGCCATACATTTTAAAGCATATCAGTAGACACCGGCATTTGGGCATTTTCAGTTTTTGAATTGTTTTCGAACAAAGTAGGCACAAACAAAGGGTCTTTTAGATCCTCCATAAAAAAAAAAATCAAACGGAGTTAGATCAGAAAATCTAGATGATCAAGGGCAGGATAAGGCGTCGTAAGGTTCACAACGACCGTTTCAACTGTGTATTTAAAAATGTGCGAACCACCTTACCCTAATGTGAGGGTGTTCCATCTTGCTGATAGATGACATCTTTGGAATTCGTGTCAAGCTGTGATAATAGCCATTATTGGAGTATGTCTAGGTAAACGTCAGTTGAAACATTTCACCCAAGAAGAAAAGTGGACCGTACAGTTCTTCTATTCACATTGCACGCCATTTTTACTTATATTATCGCACACGCTCAGGATTCAGATTCACTGTGCTTGCTCCATTACGAACGAAACTTTTAACTTTCTCTTCACTACTCTGTAAACCTTATTTTTGCATCAGTGCTCATTAAAGAGTGATATAGCCGCTTGTAAGCGGGGCAATCATTTTGAATTACCCTGTGTTATTCATAAATGAGAAGCCAACAACAAAAAACAAAAACAATTCCTCCGATATTTGCTCTGATAAACATAACCATCCCAAATCAGATGTAAAATTTAAATGCATGCAAAGACAGGCATATTACCATTTTATTTATTCAGTATGACGTGAAGCAAAATAAGTCAGAACTTACCTGTGACTTTGTGGATCCAATCCAAATAGTTTGCCACCTTGGTATATACTCCCGGACGTCCTGGTCTTCCGCATCCGTCTCCATTACTGGTCACACCCAGAAGGATCCAGCGGCCATCTTCGCGTTGGCACATCAGAGGTCCTCCGCTGTCGCCCTACAAAAATTCTTGGAATCAGACAAGTTGCATATAGTATTTATGTGGGGATTAGGTTGCAGGGGAATAATCCCATCCCGGCTCTAGCAACCAAAATTATGTGGGGGGTGGTAGTGGCTTAGGTAAATCTAGGGGTACGAATTTAGAGAAAGAACGCTCGGTTAAATAACTAATTTACTTTATTACACATTAAAAGTATATTTACAAGGAAATATAGTTAGAAAGAAATGATTAAATACAAGTGCAAGTTTAAGGTAAAAGTTTTATGCCATTTAATGATAGTTATTACCAGACTTAAACCCAGAGTGGGAACAAAGGGAAAAAATGCCATGGACCTCGCCCTAAGGCGGAAACACCTACCGCGCGAGCGAACTTGCCACCTTCTCTGTTGAAACCGTGAATCCTTCTGCCGGACCCGTAGAAGTTGCTCTGCGTTCTCGTTCTCTTCAGTAAAACTTACGGCATACACTTAATTCGTGCTGCCATCTACCGCTACAGAGGCTTACTAAATGGCTTAATTACTCTCCTACATTTATTTTGTGGCAACAGCTTCGCCCTGCGTGCGCTGTCTACCTTGCTCATGCATAGTGGAGAGTTTAGAGCTATAAAGGCTCAAACACCATCTGTCGTCTCTCTCTTGCTTTTGCTTTATGTTCCTGTTGTCGACATGTTAATTTAATTATCATTTACCTTACTTTTATTTTGTTAAGTTTATTAAAGTTATAATTGGTATCATAAATTAGTTTCTTCAGTGTTGTACGATGTTTCCTCACACCTGCACGAGCCAGTATACACATGCATACCTGTCAACAGTGGTTTGTACCTTCCAAGTTACCTTGCCTAATGAGATGCAGTAACAACTCTCTTTGTTGCAGTAACTAGAATAATTTAAAGTAAATTCTGGCCCTAGTGCTATAGATCAGAATGATAACCAAGTTCACCTGTTGACCACCGCATCGATCCAAAGTAATAACCTTACATAGGTTTGCTTAAATTTATTAATCCTTTTCACGAGACCAAAATATAAAACACATGCGTCTGATTGCTTAATGGAGACAACTCTTATAACGTCACAATCACATGATAAACGTTACTACACTTTGTCATCTAACATCCTCACCTTGTCTTCTTTCATCCTGAAAGGTGCACAATGGATTCCAAAATTAAATTGGCGAGACCATTTGAAGTGTATAGTGTGGGTATGAATTGATTCCGTTTTTCAGTCTTGTATCTTTAGTCCTGCGGCGTGAATAAGAATTTAAAGTAATGAAAGTTTCCAAAAGATACTATCCACAATAACAAGAATGTTTAAATTTGTCAGGTGCTCATTTATTGTAAGTGTGTACCTTTTACAGGGTTCTAAAGATAGATAAATTACATAACAAAAGAGTTTGATGGTGATTATAAAAAAATTAAGATTTATAAAATACTAGAAAATCACCCGTCATACCATGACGGGTACAAATTGCTTCTTCATTCGAGAGATTTCCCGTCAAATCTGACGTGTTTAAATAGATATATATGAGAGAGAAATGTTTAACATTGATTGAAAACAAATAAAATAAACATATGTATTATGGCAGGATATATATTTTTTATTTACATATTTCTTTATTCAAAAAACCTCTTGGTAAACAATATTCAGTGTGAAGTATTGTAGTTGTTTAACAACTTTCCTTGTACTTCATGTCTTTGTGTAAATTTTAACGTTGCCAAAAAATTTAAAATTATATCATCACGATTGCACTAAATAATTAGATGCATCGTGGCATCCAAACTATATCACGCGTATGATATAGGCGACGATGATATACCATTGACGCAATTTACTGCCTTCTATTAAAAAACGGAAATTAATTTGAAATATAGGATTAATATAATTTAAAATTTCTCTGGAACTATTGATCATAGCGAGATAAAATTTTATATCAATGGATAATAAATTTTATTTTCACTATTTCAGAGCTATTAAATTTGAAATTAGAACAGCAATTATTCTTTTAAATTTAAAATAACTGAAATTTAGGTGCTCTAGCAATGAAATAATGCTGTTTAACGTCTCGTAGTGATATAGCGCGAGTTTTAGTGTTGGTGACGTTAGAGCGTTACCGAGAGATCTGGGCAATTATATTATTAATTAGATTGATCATTAATTATAAAAAAATATCATTAATATTTGGTTCAGTTATATTAACGTCCCGCTTTGAAGCAACACGAGGGCTATTTTGGGATGGACCTCGTGATTTTGAACCTCGGTCAGATGACGATATTGACACCTGAGCTGCACCCCCTCTCCAAACTTCCGCACCACACCAACGGGAGGACGTTTGGCCTCCTACGTACAATTTAATGTGCAACAGGCCCAATACACGACGGATCTTCAGTTAATTATCATTAATCACTAATGATCTTCGAGACTAAATTAATAACGAACGTTTCAATCACTTTTTGGGAAGGTTAAATAGATCGGCCCTTGCATTATCATCAGCAACAAAGTTTCAACAGTTTCATATTCGCCTCATATTATCAGGGTACAATAAGAACAATTATGACGAGTGAAATTTTCATTTGTTCAGCTGCAGTTGGCAAATCATTTTGAACTTTGTTTAGTTGAATTATCTAGTATTAATATTAGTTTTATTATTTACAAACAGTACGCTCACGGCGTTGCCCGTGGAATCAGGACTTCAAAAAAGTGGGTGAAAAAAAGTGCCCACAATGGCACGAAAAAGTTTTGAAAGCAAAATCAAAACAAAAAAATACACATTATTGATATTCCCGCTTATTTTTCTTTGCGAATGACGTCACCTGCCGCGAAGAAGGTCACGTTGCAACAATGCATTGTGGGATGGTCCGGAGAAGTTGTCGCTGTTAAATCTCGCTACGAAAAAGCTGTTTGAACCGATCAGGGAAAAATTAACTTTTAAAAAACGAAAAAAGATATTTTAATAGTTCTTGTTTTAAATCCGACATAAACGTTCCATTTGTAGGCTGAAAAAAAAATGAAAATTATAGATATGTTAGAACGTCAGATGCGATAATTTAAAGAAATCTTTATTAAAAATTACCATAAAAGTGACTATTTTTCAAAATTTTTTCAAAATTCAGTAAATTACGTTAGAAATTCAAAATTAACTTCATTAGAACGGAAATCGCGTACTCTTTCCGATGGTGTATCTATTTTTGTCGTACAGTTATCCGAAACCATGCTATTGAGAAATTAGTGCGAAAAATCACCCAAAACAACACAAAACATTAAATAAAAAATTTTCTAGATTAAATTTTAAAATTTCGGCTTCGAGGTGCATTGAGTCACCATTAAGACTACCTGTGTGCAAAATTTCAAGGCTGTAAGTGCGATATATTCGTCTGAACATCGCACGCACACACACACACGCACGCACACACACACACGCACACACAAACATTGCATTTTATAAGTATAGATTATTGATTTCGCCCTCGATTTTTAGTGAAAGTACACGCAGGAAACTTGAGCGAGATGAATAACGTGTTCTTTTAACTAAAGATATCAGCATATATGCGGGACTATCCGAAAGTATAACAAATAAGTCAAATGATTCTTGGATCAGTAAAATGAAGTAATTAAGATTAGCTGACGCAATAAAATGATCTAGAGTATGACGCGACTTTCGCTTGGTACCGCCAGCCAATCGGATAGCAGAAATGCATTCTGGGAAGTAACCTTGGGTCTGTCGAAAGCTTCGTCGATTCGGATATGCGAGAGAAAATATTTTGAACTGATCAATAAAAAAATTCATAGAAAGTCGGAGAAAAAAGATATTTTAACCATTCTTGTTTTAAAACAGGGATAAATATTCCGGTTTATACCTAAAAAAAATGATCGCGTTATTAGAACGTCGGTTACAAGAAAATAAGAATTGAAAGTTAAAAATATAAAGGAAAAGTGACTATTATTTAAAAATTTCTCAAAATTCAGTAAATTATATTGGAAATTCAAAACAAACTTCATTAGAACGAAAATTGTTTGTTCTATCCGATGGTGCATTGATTTTTTTTCACTGATCATTAGCAAAGATACTACAGCCGTAAACGTGCCCAAAATGATCCAAAACAAAACATTAAATAAAAAAAATTTCTAGATTAAATTTTAAAATTCTGGCTTCGAGGTGCATTGAGTCACCATTACTACTACTAGTGAGCCAAATTTTATGACTGTAAGTGCGATAGATTCGTCAGGATATCGCACACACGCAAACACTGCATTTTATAAGTACAGATATACGGACGTTGTACCATTGATTTTATAAGACGAAAAAGCAACAGAAACGATATTGAAAATCAAAATCGTATCATCCGTACTCACCAGGCACGCATCCCGACCTCCCCTCTCATATCCGGCACAGAACATGTTGTCCGTGATGTGGTACATGGTGAGGAACAAGATCCGTTTTCGACACTCCTCGGTTGAAATCACTGGGAGACGAACCTCTTGTAGACTGTCCGCTAGAAAAGAGATGGAAACATTCAGTCTTTTCCTGTGAATAATTAAATTATCTGTGAACAGTTAAGTTACTGGGTATCCAAACCAATCTTAAAACATACTTCCTCTGTCTAAAATTGTGGTAGGTATGCATTTAAAAAAACATTAAAGATTAACGAATGAAATAAATAATTTAGTAATCAAGTAACCTTGTTGTATGTGGCTGTATTTGATGGGAGACACGAGGTTCAGGAATTTTCAGCAACAAAGGCGGTTTATCCTCTATTTGACAAAAAAAATATATATATATTGTTTCCAAAATTCGTTTCAGTCCGCTTCAAATAAAAGAACCTATCAAAACTTATTGCCATTAAATAACGAACTAATCAAAACTTATTGCCATTAAATAACGAAATTATCAAAACTTATTGCCATTAAATAACGAACTTATCAAAACTTATTGCCATTAAATAACGAACTTATCAAAAAAGAAAGGATAGAAATAAATGACGCTCTACAGCAGAGTCTCCATCTTTTTCATTTATCGCATTTTGCTTCCGTATTATATATAGTCCAGGCGAATTAGCATGAAAAATAACAAAATTTGAAAAAATACATAACAGCAATTTTATTGCTTTCAGTTGTTGGATCGGCCATACAAAGCATGGTATTATATTTATCTGTGAATAGTTAAGTTACTGGGTATCCAAACCAATCTTAAAACATACTTTCTCAGTCCAAAATTGTGGTATGCATTTAAAAAACATTAAAGATTAACGAATGAAATAAATAATTTAGTAATCAAGTAGCCTTGTTGTATGTGGCTGTATTTGATAGGAGACACGGGTTTCAGGGATTTTCAGCAAAAGGCGGTTATCCCCTATTGGACAAAAAAAAAAATTCTTTCTAAAATTCGTTTCAGTCCGCTTCAAATAAAAGAACTGTCATTAAATAACGAACTTATCGAACCTTATTGCCATTAAATAACGAACTTATCGAAACTTATTGCCATTAAA
>BGPR01038072.1:0-14870 GCA_013235015.1 Araneus ventricosus | reverse complement strand
TATTGGTTTAACTTTTTGGCACACAGGGGGCGCTCGCTGTACTTCGGAGTTCAGATTTATTTCGTAAGCCGCCTTAAGAATGCTAAGTAATAACAATAAAGGTTTTTGCTTTTATAAACAATATATTTTTAATCTTTTTATAGTAGGCTTTACTAAATACTGACACATGCGTAAATATAATGTATATGTATTATATCTGTTTGTATGTTTTTACTTGTATATTTAGTAAGTGGGCCTTAAAATATTTTTTTACACAACAGGTGGTCCGCTCAGCCAAAAAGGTTGGGAAACACTGCGTTAGAGCATTTATATCACATTTTAAAGACAAATACTATCATGCCATGACCCGGGAACCGTTCACACAAGTTAAACCACTAATGATGATGAGGGGGGCGGGAAAAATCATACTATGACCCGGGTGCCACTAACCCTAGCTACGCCACTGGGGCCTTTAGGTAATACAAGTCTCGGGACCCCCTTTTCTCCTCCCCAACTTCCAAAACCAAAAACCCTGCTTGGAGCGATGTAGAAACCGCTTTAATTTCTATAATTTATTTAATTCGATACTTGGATTTAAATTACAAAGGCGGATCCAAAAGTAACGCACAATTCACTGTAGCTTGGTAATGGCAAGCTCTAGAGAAATGATATTTTGCTAGTGGAAGCATTGGGGTCCTTTGGTTCATTTGTAAACTGCTCAATATATGATCTCTTTGCTTCATTTCACTGCAGCTATTTTTGTTTTCGAGTCACGAATGCAAGTCAAAAAACTCTAGAGGATAGTCATTCCACCACATTTTCACATGCAATCAGTTCGTTGTCCTCTCGAAACTGTTCCGTTCTCGAAAAGCTTTTAGTTATCCAAACAGAGAGAAATCTGATGACGCTAGGTCGGGGCTATAATGGGGGTTGTGGTACCAATGTCCATCCAAGTTGGACAATCTTTTGAACTGTAAGATGGTTAGAATGCGAGCTTGCGTTATCGTGATGCGATTTGAATTCCGTTACGTGCGACTGTGACCTGTTTGTTCTTAAGAAAAGCTGCAACTTGTCCAGTTTCGAACAAAATTGTTTTTTGATAATGGTGGTAACACGTCCGAGAAAAATTTATTGAAATCAACAACCGTTCATTGTAAAAGAATGCCTGTTTGTTGCGTAAAGTGGCAATTTGTGACTTCTTTCGAGTCGGTGATCTAGAATGCCTCCATTCAAGAATGGAGACATTCTGGATAGCATTCTTGTAGGAGACATTCTTCCAGAACATCACTTAACATTAGCGTAGTAGGAGGCCACATTGATAATTTATTGTGTCTTACCAGCAACAATACGGAAAAAAAGTTAGGTGGTGTAGGTGAGCTAGTAAAGGTTCAATGCTTCTACATATTTACAAATTCGCATTTTCTGCTTTTTATCATGACTAAGTTACAATAGTCTTACTTTTTGACCAACATTTGTATTGTGTTAAAGGATTAAATGAAATCATCTCCAAATTCTTTTCAAAATAGAACTGCTACGTAGCCTATTATCACCAACGGAGGTTCTGGTTGATCCAATTGACAATAATTCATAGAAGTAAAATGCTAAATGACACAAGAGGAAAGATTTTGTTCTTCCTGTGGAAGCCAAGTGTGTGTAGTTAAGTTCAGATACACTTTCCAAACCGGAAACGAAACAGAACTGAGACCAAAAGATGTTCCGTGATGATGTTCAGGAAACACTTTTCTGAAAGAGAACAAGAAAACTGAGAAAAAAATGTTTCTTGTCGAGGTTCAAAATCACTTCCCAACCCGAGAAAAAAATATGTTCCTTGATGGGGTTGAGATACACTTTCCAAATCGAGAACACGACAAAACTGAAAAAGATGTTCCGTGATAATGGCATTGGATCATATGAACTTTCACATTTTTCAACACACTACTTTCATTTGTCTGGTAAGACAAAAATAAGACGTTTTCAATTCAGTAGTTATAATCTAAAATCTGAATTTCACGTACATACAAATTATCAAAAGAATTTAAGTACGTTTTGCATGTAGGGTCAAGTATCCCTAACATTAGGGATACTTAACCCTACGCGATTTCATGAAATATATTTATTTTATGATTAAATTAAATATCGATTTAGCATAAGTATATATCTCATTCTTAGAAATATATCCTTTTATGATGCTCACAATTCAAATATTCGATAAATATAAGAAAAAGTAAAAGTAGGGTCAAGTATCCCTAGTTTCCCCTACCAATCACATAGGTTTGTTGTTATCCTTTCTATCAGAAAAAAATATATGTGGTAGAACACTCCTCATACAGGGCCGGATTATAAAATAGACAAAGCAGGCCCTACGCCTTGTGATCTTTTTTTTTTGCAGTATTTTTCACGGCAATTTAATGTAGTGTTTTCATTTAATTTAAAACAGTCCAACTTATTAATTACAAACTTAGTTAAATCGGACTTAGATTAAAATCACGTATCGCTGAAATTTCATAACATTGTTCGTAGGTTTCTTTTCATGTTCTCAAATTCTCTTAAAGATCAGTTTGATCCAGTTAGTTTTGTAGCTGGATGTTTGTCGTAAAGAGTCCTGTCAACCTATGTATTAAAGTATTGAGATTGTATGTAAAGAGTTTTGTAATTTTTTACCATTTTTTTAAAATTACTTTTAAATTTTATACTTTTCTTATGAGATACTGAAACCGACCTTCCTGAAGATGACTCGCAATTAAATGTTCTGATATTTCAGTTTGTCTTAATTTCATTACAAAACTACCTTGATTTGTTACAAAATTTTATTACAAAACTTTATTGAAAACTACTTCTGAAAGATTATTTGAAAATCAATAAAAACTATTTTGTTTTGGAAGTTGGGGAGGAGAAAGGGGCCCCGAAAATTGCATTGCCTAAGGTCCTCTACAGGTCTTATTCTGGCCCTGTTCTCGGCTTATCTTCCACTTTATGATATCTTTATTGTAACCGAGTTCCTCCACATCATTTGAAACATTCAATGCTATTTATTTTGTAAACTAAGAAAGAGTGGATATTTATTATATAATATACATAGATTCAACTTGGGTAAAATTCAATTTACGTAAAGGTTTGCAGATGGCACTATTTGCGCAAATCGACGGGTGAGTGTATTATAAAACTAACGAAAAAAATTTTGTCCATAAAGGCCTGGTGGAGGCACTCTTGTTTTAGCTTGGGAGTGCAGTAAGACCCTAGCAACTTTGTTAATAAGGGCGTTTGGCGGCACTTTGGTTGTATTGTGAGTGTACAATAAACCCTTACAGAACATGATTTTGCGCATACACTTTCTTAATAGTTTGCATTTAATGTTCCAATCCTAGAATTTCATTCGTACGCGATCGGAGTATTCCGCTCCATACACTACGAAAAAAAAAGAAAAAAAAAACCGTTGTGAGGATTTCTGCATATCCTTTCATAGGTATCCTGGAGAAGCATAGAGAGTTGCTGCCTCAGACTCTGCATCCTCTGTATGCCTCCGTTTTGTCTTCATTTGCACATTTAACTGAATCATCTTCTATGGTGTAATACAATACGATTCAAAAGAAGAAGGAATTCAAATTTCAGAATTACCTACATTAGAGAAATTCTCCGATTTAGAACTTATGTGTTTTTAACATTATTATATTTTCCTGATTTGCAAATTTCGAAGACATGGATTATGAATCGCTTCACGATTTCCTGCTGATAGTGACACCAAATTTTCCAAAATTAATTTGCCATTTTTTGTATTTTCCGCTATTCATAATATGTGTATAACAAATCTGCATTACACATAGCTTTACTGGAATGATTTTTCTTTCATTCTTTTTCTAGAAGCGGCATTTAATGGATTTCACCATGTTGTTCACTAAGGCTGGATGAGTCAAGAAAAGAGTTTTGTGATAGTCGACACTTTCATTTCTTGGACTCACTGAGGAATGAGTGCTTTTGCAGTTCATTTGGAGGACAATGTCAAAAGCCGTCGTCATTGTCAGTGAGCTGGTATATGCTTACCAAGAAATTCTAACTGCAACAGAGATGGCAAACATCTGCAGTTCTACTTCGACGTCAGACGATAAGCTTCTTTACTTTGTAAACTTTGAAGCACATTTGCAGAAAAGTGGTCCAAGAAACCTTGAATGACACTGGAATTGTGCGCTTTTTTTCAGAAATATTGTTAAAGAAGAAATGACAGTCCAAAATGTGGCGATGAACTGTAGAGCATCTTGTTATTCCTAAGTTTTAATTTTTTATACCTTTCGTATGCCAAAATTTGTATAATAAAGCCCCTTATTTCTATATGAATTACTATTTTACTTATTAAAAGAGAAAAATCGTCTACAAATAAAATGTTATAGCATTTTATAAGTGTTCGTGTGTGACAGATATCTCTTTGGTTAAGTGTCATCAAATTAATTAAACTGCCACATAACAATTTGCAAGATTTATATGAACAGGTGTCTATCAAGATTAATTTTTAAAAACATTTTTTTAAGTAGTAAAGAATTCATTTTACTTATCATGAATAATTAATAAAGCCAATTTGTCTACAAACTTTGTTAGTTCGTTAATTATATGATAAAGGTTCGAAATCTTCATCAATGCTCATTTGAAAATTGACCTTTGTGGAAATGTCATTCGGAACACTCTACTTAGATAAATGAATTCACGCTTGTAAATAAAAAAACAGTTTGCATAATAAAATGGAGAGATTCTATTGAACAATCTGACACATCTGGCGTTGCTCGGGAAGAAAACACTTTCTTCATTTATTAATTTCAGTAATTTTGAAATTTATATCTCAGTTCAAAATATCTTAACAATCAACAGAAATTAAGTTAATAATAAAAATTTAAAAGTATACCATATATAAAACAATTTTCATAAATGAAAGTAGTTTTATTCTAAGGGAATGTGAATTCATTATTCGAAAAAGTATTTATTGGCAAATCAAAATATGATCGAAAGTATATTTTTCGTTTACAGATAGTCCTCAACAAGTTCAGCGCCAGTAAGTCTACTTGGTTTAATTCGCCCTTGATCATATGTGCTGCACATGTGACGAAGAGCAGACAGGTGAGTGCTCCCCTCAATTTTCTCGCATACGGAATGCGACGAGTTCGGTCCATTTCCTCTGAAAAGAGTCTGCATCACAGTGAAGTATCACAAAGGTCAGTCTCGTCAAGTCCCACGAGTCACGTGACGGAATGAAGTACTAGTCACGTTGTTCACACTGACACAATATGGAGATGTCTGCTTCGTAACATGGAGAAGAAACCGAATTTGTACTTCGGACGTTATTCTTTCCAACAACTGGTTCCGAAATTTAATGCACCTTGGTCACAAGACCACATACCAGCTGTCATTCGTCTAGGTCCTTGTGTTTTTGAATTATTGCATTCACAAGGACGCAAGATCGACGAATGGCCAACCCATTGGCGTATTCTGTCTAAAATCTACAATTTTAATGATAAACAGTACGATAAATTCCTGTCGCTATCGTCAAAGAATTTGACCTCGATATTTTGATGCATCTACAGTATTTTAGACCTCTTCGAGTCTAAAACACACAAATCACATTGTTGGAATTATCTCATATATCAAAAACCCATTGAGCTAGAGAGAGGAAATTCAATAAGTGATCTTTACAACAAATTTGTAGATACAGTAGACTCCATTTAATATGATCGCGGTTAATGTTATCATTCGCTTTATATTATCAAAAACCTCTGGTCCCGAAACGACGTATTCAAATTACATCGTTTAATGTTATCAGTTTTGAAGTAGAGAATTGACCGATCCCTCATTTTTAACCAGAGTTAACGTATTCGTAGAATTTCTCGCTCCACTTGTAAGGAAACATCTGGGAGGGGGCCACTTCCCCCCACAGCATCTCAAGAATTCGGGGTTTATCTTTCATGGCCTCTCTTTGAAGGTCGTCCACTTAGCGGGCAGGGATGAGTTTCACACTGTGGACTGATTTAAACGACATACTGCCAGGTCTGGCGTGAAATCTGTTGAACAGCCATAAACCACTGTTGCCTGCGATTGAATGAACGCAAAATGGATAAAAAAAAAATCTGATTTGAGTATTAAAGAAAAAATGGAAATTCTTAGCAGGTGTAAAAGTTTACCTAAAATGAGACAACACAACGCTGCGGCGCAGTTGAAATTTCACAGCCTCTTTGTAAAATTTTGAAAAGAAGAGAAGAAAATGAATTTTTCTTTCTTTTTAAAAAATTTTTAAGAAAATGAAAACACCGATTGTAAGCGAAACAGATGCGACAAAGACGAAAAAGTTGAAAAAGCCCTCATGCTTTGGTTTACAAAGTACGAGAACATTAGGGCCGTAGCACACTAGCTTATATTTCGTCACCAAGGGCGAGCAAAACCGCTTCTCGGGCGTTTGAACCGGTTTTATTAGCCCTCAAAGCGAAGATGGGAGCTTTCGAACAGAACTAAAAACATCCATGCAAGTTCATGGGCGTGAATAACTGAACCAATCAGGTTCGACTCGCCAGTGACGTCACTGAAAATTTAGGCGCGATTTTCGGGCAACACGTAAGCCATTTCATACCGTGTTCACGCCATCACCATGGATGCTAGAAAATATATTTGGTACAGTGAAATAAGGTAGATGCTCCAGTTTTTGCCACATTAAGAGAAAATTAGAATTTGAATTTTCACAGTGGATGACTAGCTCAAGTTTTTTAAGTCGTACTGACACTATTCTTTAGTAACTTTTATTGCCTGTTAATTAATAAAATTCTTTCTCTGGAAAAATATTATATCTTGAGTTATGAATTTTTAAATAATATATCTTAATCTGTACAAGTTTTGGCCACATAATTATATAACAGGCATTTTACTTAATATTAAGCAAAAATAAAGCATTTTCATTCAGTATGCATTTTATTACATTTTCCTTCTTTATAGCAAGTTTTTCATTGCATATGAAATAACTGAATAACAAATTTCTTACTTTTTAATCAATTTGGTGTCCAAGTTTTACAATATTTGTTTGATATTTTTTCTTGTTTATATTTTATAAACATTCAGTAAATTTCTAGTTCTTATAGTATAGCTATATTAAGCAAAAATTAAATTAAATGGTATGATTTTTGGAACAAATTAATGCACCTATTAGTTTGTATCTCTGGTTATTATACATAAATTAAGTCTTAAACGATATAAAATTTATTAAAAAAGAGGCTTGTACTGTCCCATAAAAGCATTTCCATAGATAACCAATCTTTTGTAAATGTTCAAGATATTATGATGAGTCTTCCAGAAGCTACATTTTCACAAAACAAAACAAAAAAAAACAGTTTCAGTGGCACAGAAATCTTTTGGTGTAATTTGCGAAGTTTAATATTCATTAATCTTGCATTATGCAAGTATGCATTGAAGCCATGAATAAACAAATATGATGCATTATATGTTTTATGCTATTCAAAAATGTACTATATTTAGCACATTTTTTTTCAATTTATTTTATTTACCTTACAATGGTCCACTTTGTCACTTGTTACTTAAAAATAAATATTAAAAAAAGTATAGATAATTAATAAATTTAGAATGTAATATAAATCTTAATATGCAGAGAATACGTATGCATTTTTTTTTCAAGCCGAAAACAAAAAAAAACAGTTCTTTGAGAATAAACATTTAAAATTTACAAAAGTGGTCCATTGTACCCTGGTCTCCTCTATACATAATGTATACAGTTGCATAATTTTTTTTTATTTTTAAAGGGTTGAATTTACCTCTAAGGGCCTCTTAAACCCTAAAGATAATTAATTTTAGAATTAATAGTTATTTCTGACAGTGTGACGATGAAAGATTACAACACTTGCGAGTACTTGATACATGTTCATGCATTTAATTTTCTTGCAAGTCGCATGTTAAGGAAAAATGACCTAATCATATTGTAAATTACTAAAAAAGAGTTTGTTTAAGGTGTAGGAATGCATCTTATTGGTTAATATAAAATCTGTGGCAAATAATTGCATTTGATAATTACAGAGAGAATTAATGATAGCATAGATGATGAAATTATGGCAATAGCAAATTTAATAATAACTTCATATTAATTGTAAAATCTATTAAAATATGTATGTTTTCGTTTAAATTTTTTCTATCAATTATAGCTTTTTATACAGAGATGTGCAATTGTTTGGGTCTGTTACTTTGCGAAAAATATAAACGCCAAAAAAAAAACTATTTGCATCGCCTAAAAGGCAATTACACATTGCAACTGTCATCCCTTTTTTGGGGGTTGTCAGATCGTAAAGAAGGGACGTCCAACCCTCTTCGGTCAAGGACACATTGAAGGAGAAAGCGCCCATCGAATACTTGCTCTCCCTTGATAACGAAATATAAGCAAGTGTGCTACAGCCTTTACTCTCCAATCAGCGTCCCACTAATGCGCTAAACAGCAGAAGATTTGGCAGCAGAAATGGGCAAAAAAGAATTTGTTGCTACAGATGGTTGGTTCCACCGTTGGAGAAAACGGGAAATAGTCGTTTTCAAAAAAACTCGTGGAGAACAAAAGTCAGCTGATGTAGTAGCGGTGGATCAATGGATCGAAAAAGAGTGACTGAAACTCATTGCATTATATACCCCAAAAGATTGTACAATGCAGACGAAAGCGGACTATATTATAGAGCCATGCCAAGCCATACTTATCTTTTCAAGGGTGAAAGTACAAAAGTTCATTCAAGTTTCAAAGGAGCGTGTGACTATTCTGTGTTGCGTCAGCAAGACTGAGGATAAAAAACTTTTAATAGTCGGTGCCTTTTTAGAACTTTAGTGCAAGAAGCTACTTTGTTTCAAAGGCATAAAAAAGATTCCGGTCTGCTACTTCGAAAACAAATCTGCTTGGATGACATCTATCATATTCAATAACTGGCTACTGAAGTGGGACAACCAATTTAATCACAAAATTCTGCTTTGATAGATAAGTACAAAGCCCACGTTTTTAATGTGCCTTTAGAACACATCAATGTTTTTTTTTTACCAGCCAATACGACATCCTTAATACAGCCTTGCGATCAAGGAATAATTCGTGCCTTAAAGACGTACTACCGGCATGAAATGCGGGCCAGAATTTTAGAGAGTTTCGAATACAATGACGAAATTAGTGCAAACGTCCTAGCTAAAAAACAACTCTTCTGGAAGAAGTGCATCTCTTAACAAGTTCCTGAATTCGGATATCTGCTGACACGATCAGAAACTGCTTCGCCCACGAAGGCTTCTGTGAAGCATTAGATGAAAAACATTGTCATTGAACCTCCTGAAGGTATGCAAAAGGAAGAGTATGAAGAGTTGATATCCATTGACGAGGTCATTCCAGTAGCTGCCATACTGGCAAACTTGGAAATTTGGCAAGCTGTTTGTGAGCGAGACCAAGAAATAAAAGTTGATTCCTACGGGGACGAATGTGATTAAGAAAACCCTCCAACAAACGCCGAAACCAGGCAAACACTTCATATTTTGAAACACGGCGTGCAGCATCATTCAATAAATTTACGAGTACGAACAATATATTAATGAACTGTTAAGGAATAAATTGCCGACAAGCAACAATTAATGAATTTTTTAATTGTTATTTTTGAAATAAATTATAGATAGCCCTGAGGTAAATGTTTTTTCCTTTTCCCTTGATGTGATATAAATATAGTTGATTTTACCCAATTCGGTTATTGTTATCAATCTGTTAATGTTATCAAAATTCTTAAGTCCCGAAATGATCACATTAAGCGGAGTCTACTATCTATCAAACTTTCTCAGAAATCCGTCCACGAGAAGTCTGTCTGTCCGTGTGCTTGTGAACACGAAAACTTCAAAACGAAGAACTAGATAGATACAAATTGGTACAGGTTTTTTAAATAGAATTGTACATGTGTAATCAATTTCGGCGCAAATTTGCTAACGGTTTGGCCTGTCTGTGTATTCACTTGTGTATGTCAACGAGATAACTGTAAACCGCAATGACTTACGGGTCTATTCTCGTTTCCCGGTTGGGTTGAGAGCGTTTCGCCTTTCGATCGCGGGACGTTAATGGCTTCTTCTCGACCGAAAGAAGAGGTCTGATTCTCGTATCTCGGTCGTTTCGAACATCTCGCTTTACGCTAGGAAGTGACGTATTTTTGCTGCGCGCGCAGCAAATCAAGCGATCGTCTGCGATATTTTTGTTTATGGTTTCAGATTTAGTTCGAGTTTTGAATCGCCAAAGGAACTATGGAAAAGCGTACATTTGATTCCCAATTCGAAATTATGTTGGATTATTTTGAAAAATATCCACAAATTTTAAGTGGGAAAGTTGATCCCATCTTTTCAAAAGACACCAAGGATAAGAAATGGGAAGATTTAACTTCTGCTCTTAATGCATATTTCTTGCTTTCATAAGTCCATTGTTAAGGGAAGGTTAAACCATTTATCATTTACAAAATATACATTTATAATAATATTATGCATTTATAGAACATAAATTGCAGTCTTTTTTTCAATATATTGATGTAATTTTACAAGTTTTCTAGAGAGAGGAAAAGTAATAAACTTTTTTCATGCCAATTATTTTAACATAAATAAATCTTATAAATTAATATTACAAACCTTTTGTTTATTTTTCCAATTATTTAAGAAAATAAAACATGAAAAAAAGTTATTAAATTCAGCAAGTTTTCACAACATTGAAAAAATTACATCTTTATCAAGGAACAAGAAAAATTCTTTTATTGTCAGATTTTGCAATTACTTTGTAAATATTTGACAAATTTCTTTGAATTAAAAACCGAAATAAAAAAATTGTAATAATATATACGGAATGAGGAAAGTCATTCCACACTCAATTTTTTAAAAAATGTTAAAATGTTACCCTAATTTAATATAATATGAAAATATTAAGTAATTAAATCTTTAAATGTAATTGATCTTAGCTAATTATGAACCATCATTATTGACGATCTTAATGGAGTAGTAAAATATTTAACTACTTTTAAAGATTTAATTACTTTAGATTGTCGTATTAAATTATTAGATTAAATTATTCAAATTCGATACAAGATTTAACTACTTTTAAGAAAATCTAAAGTAATTGATAAATTCTTCTTCAGATTGGTCAAATGGATTACATTTATCCCGTTAAACCCTTTCAAAACACAATTAACGTCTTAGCAGCCTCCATTTTAAACGAAAATTTGATAAGTTCTGATATCGAAACAACACTTCTCGCTAGCGAATAGCGTTTACGCCAGGTACAGAGATGACGAGAAATCGGAGTCCTTTTTTCGACCGAGCGAGATCCCAACCGGTTGGAAAAACGGGTGCGAGAATCGTACTTGTTGTTAACGGGCAGAAAAAGTGACGTCTCCCAACCCAACCGGGGTACCATAATAGACCCGTTAGATAAGTGCAGTTTGGTATGCCGTCTTTATGTCCAGAAGTGTATGTCTGCGTCGAATTTCGGGATTAATCGGTCGAAAAAAAAACCCGTCCAGGGGGTCTATTCTGGTACCCCCAAAATGTATATTCGGTCTCCCTCATTTTACTACAAAATAACAAAGCGACTGTCTGTCAAATCTTTCCAAGATTTCTGTCAGGTTTTGGACGAAGTCCGTCAGAAGAAAGTCTGTCTGTTCATTTTCCGTATCCATAAGCATGAAAAACGCAAATAGCTTGACGGATAATATTTAGCATGTAGTTTTCATCAGAAATGTAGATCTGTATCAAAATTTGGACCGATTGCTTCAAAGGGTGATCGTCTTATGCATATCGAGGCATAATGTCTTGTACGTGACTTCATGCTTTCACGTGTTTTGATTTTAACAAAAATATGAACTGCTTTTCTGAAATTTTAACGTTGATTACTGTGTTACTTGCTTAGCTTTGATTAAATATTATATTTTTCGAGTCATCATGTTTTTTAACTGCAACTTTCACATTCTTACTTTTAGTTGTTGTTGATACCGCGTAATTTGGGTTTTCGCCTCTGTGTCATCGGAGTGTTTACATTTTAGTTCCAATGAAGTTTTAATCCAAAAAGCTCGGTGGATGCTTCATAAATAAAATAAAATTGCTTTTATATTTTATTAGGGTATTTTAATGGGTGTCATCCTTCAGCCGTTTTAATTGTGAGTAATATTTTAAAACAAACACCCGAAACAACTTCCTGGTAAATCAGTTTATTTTTGCACTTTCTGACTACACTCTTGGTGTTTGTGGAAAAATTCTTAGGGAGCATATTAAAGTGCACTATTTTTTGCTATTCGTATTAATATATCAGTATTTATATGCTTTAATTTTAAGCTGTACCTATGGCAATTGTTATATTTATTATCAATTTTTTACCATTATGTGTGCAGAAATTTTGTATTGATAAACTGTCAGCAAAGTTATCAGTGAGATATTGCATGTTAATGGGTATTTAGACAATTTTCAGAGACAAAAAAACAATTTATATCATTTAGGGTTGCTGACAAATTATTGTATTCAATATACAAGTAGTGACATTGTAATGAATAGTGATTTGGCCGAATATTTGGTATTCTGCTAAATTTTATGCTGAATATTCAGTGATTGAATACCCACTTTTTGAAAGCATTTAATTTTTAATTTTAAAAAATTTCTCAAAGTCTGAAAAAAAAGTTAAAGTGAATGATTTTTTTTATTATTATTTCTTGTTTTGAAAAAATATGACAATCTTTATATTTTTTTTAATATTTGAAATGTCAATCAATGGAAGGATGTAACAACAAAATATTTTGCAAAAATTTATAATTTTTACTCTATTCTATTCATTATTTTTTAAAGTAATATTGCAAATTTTGTATTTTACTGTAATTTTGACCAGCTATTAACAGCATCAAATGGTTTAGTATTTTTTTTATTTTAATTTTAAAATTGTTTTCAGATTACAGCAAATTATTATTAAATAAATGGAAAATTGAAAAATGCTTGATTTTTTTTATATGTATATCAATATTTACTTGCTGTAATTTCAAGTTATATTTATGGCAGCTGCAGTATTTCTAATTATTTACTATTATGTATGCAAACTTTTTACATTGAAAAACTGACGGCTAAGGTATAATCTGTGTTAATGAGTTTTTAGATAGTTTTTTTTTTCTAATACCTGCACTGTTTGTATTAGTGAAGTTAAATGGCAGAGTATAGGATATGCAATGATTCTTATAAATATCTGTTGTAACCCCCTTTTTGTCCTAAAATCACACCCTTGTGGTTTAAACCACATGTTTTCGTCCATAATTCATTGTGGCAAGCAGTAAATAAATCAACTTCTAATTAAGTAGCAATGTAGGTAGATGTCATGCATAGTTATTTTTTTATATGATTGTGTGAGGCCTTGTCCATGTTACTTTGTGAACAAGATAGCTAAAATAACTTTGATTGGATTTGAACATATGAAGGATATGTTATAAGGAGGATGAAAGTTTTGGCTGAATTCTTAAGATGGGCCTTCCAGCTCAAAGGGGATGGAAATAATGACGGGTTGAAATTTTCATTTCCCCATAATGCCTTTACTGTTGAAGAAGGATAAAGTTTTCAATAGATGCAATTGCTTAAAAGTTATGGGTTGCAAATTGATTTTCGATCACGTACTTTGACGGCCTGATTAAGCGCTCTAGGGTCCGCCTTTTTCCTTCCACAACTTCCAAAACCAGATATTTTAGTATTGATTTTAATTTAATCTCTTTATTAGCAGTTTTAAGTAGTAGAAAATTTTGATGAGCTGAAATAGTAAAGCATTTGATTGCGGATCACTTTCAAGAGAGTTCATTTAAGTATATCACTTATAAAAAAATGCAAAAACTAAATTTAAATGTAGTTTGATACAAAATAGTCCAAAAAAAAATGACAAACCTTTTTTTAACATAATCTAAATACTATTAAATTATAGGATCGGACATTTTTCAAATTAGAAAGCAACATATTTCTTTTTTTACTTTATAAAACAACATGCATGCAAGAAATAACTAATTAGGAATGTTGTTAATAATTTTCCAAAATCTAAACGATATTTGATTTAATTCAAATAAGTTTGGAAATTAAATGAAAATGCGAAATTATTTTGTTCTGACAGTACCGCAAAAATAAATTTAAAATATCCTGGGCCCCCTAAAGGTGTGGGCCCATCGACAGTTGCCTACTTTGCCTTTTTAGTAATCCAGCCCTTCTCTTAACCTATGCATGTGACACCTTGTTGAAAAGCTCTCATTCGCTATCAGCCTTCTCTTCCACTCACATTCATCTACCCTTTTGAAATTAAGGAAAGAAATGGCAGAGGGAGTGAAATTTTCAGACAATTGGAATCTACAGTAAACTCTCGATTATCTGGCATTCAAGTATCTGGAAAGCTCAACTAACCGGAAAAATTAGAAAATGAGTTTTTCTAAAAGTTTTACATCTGTGCGCCAAAATTTAGCCCGTTGCATTCACACGGACAATTTATTTCTGAAATGCAATGTTCGCTCCACATGGAGGGGCGTAGAAGGGGAAAAAAAAAGCAATATACACAGACTAACGTTTTGCCAAAAGTCAAGACAACTTCTACTCCATGGCAAAGGCCGGAAATAATGTTCGTCACGGGCCACGGCCCATTTCCAATATATCTCAAAAGATTCAACATCAGAAGCAGCGACTCCTGTGTGGCTTTGAAAGTTGGGAAACCTCATCTATGCTACAAGCTGTTGGTTATAACGCTATACCACACTCCAATAGCAGAATCGAACTACTTTGCAGTGAGTCATGAACAACAATTCCTAGGGCTAAAATCAAAAAACTCATGCACTTCATCGCGAAAACGAATCCACAGCAATAATACGTAACTGAACGAAGTATAATGA
>BGPR01038071.1:0-14871 GCA_013235015.1 Araneus ventricosus | reverse complement strand
AATATTTTATCAGTTAATTTCTGGATTATAGTGGAAAAGGATTACATGATAGTTGATTTTAAAAATAATTTATTCACATGTTTTGCATTCCTGAAGGATCACGTGGACGGTTGATTGAAAAATAAATAGTCTTCATGTGTGATCGTTGGCGGAGTCAATGGGCTTTCTTTGTTAATTAATTTTATCTGGTCAAAAATAATTAATTCGCGTGAGATTTCACCTACCTAATATGTCTAGTTCCTGGGGTTTCAATCTACAACTCTGCCAATTTTTCATCCAAGAAATGGTTTGGTAGTTTTGCATTAACTTAACAAACAGACAGAAGACAAGACACACTTTCGCATTTGTTATGTGTGCAGGACCAACAGAAGGGATACAAGCTGGATATGCAAAGTTTATATTTTGAGTGGGCTCTTATCAATAATTTTTTTGTGTACCCAAATTCAGCCAAAATTTTCTGACGGTCCAGAAAAAAAAAGAGCTTTGTCTTTTCGTATTTTGAACTCTTTCAAGTATTTTTAGCTCAAAGCCAATATCTATGTTATTGGCTGAAAATCTTTAGAGTTGAGGTCAGTTTCCCAACAATGCTGAGCCTCAACAACTTTTTCAAACTTGATGTAAATTTTTTTTTTATAATTCTCAGATGGGAATATGAATTCTATACGCTTCTTTTCGTGGGGTTACACTTTCCACTTTGAAAATTTGTCAAAAAAAAGTTTCCGGTAACTGGTATTGACAATGTCGCGAAAACCGCATTTTATGAAAGGATCTTTCATGAACATTTTTCAAAAGAGGCCTTAATTTACTATCTATTTTAATTAGTGATAGATACTTATGAGGCTGTATTTCAATGGATCTTTATACAATCACTGTTTCCTTAAGCGAACAGCTACAAAATTTTTTGAAAAATAGAACCTGTAATTCGTGAAATCTATCTTCTAACTGGAGAATCATAATAAATAATATAATTTCTTAAACCAAATGATTAAAACCTTCATGATCCGACAGCCCTTTTATACCATCTTAAAGTGCAACATTTTACCTTTTCAATGATACCAATTATTTACTGTGACATTTTTCCTTCAATTTTTATTAATTTTTTAAAGTTTAATATTTTTTTACGTGCAGACGATTTTGAAATAACGCAAATTTATAGCTACTCAGTTGCTAGGAAACGGTTAGACTTTGAACTAATTTATCTTTATTTCTGAAAATTTTGCTTATGTTTATAAATATCTATAAAATAAGGCAGAAATTACATGTATCTGTCGGTTGATCGATCGGTCACAAGAACTCCTCTTAAACGGTGTACGGTAGCGACATGAAATTTACACACGGCATTCTATAGCATATTTCTTGGTCAACGGTGCTATTTTCAACTTTTAGAGTTAATTAGTTCTTAAGATATTTAATTAAATAATGAAAATTAGCTGCTTTTAAGCTTAATGCTTAGACGTTTTTTGCCAATAACTTTTTAATATTTATTAGACAACACTTATTTTTATGCCATTTTAAAGACCAGAAAATGATCTTTTTAATGCTATTAATTCCATTGCGATGAAATGTTTTCTCTGATTGTTATTAAGGTTTAAAAATATTTTTTTAACGTAATTTCTAACAAGACTTTTTATTCTTATAAAAATAAATTCAAGCCAAATTACTGTTTCACGCGCGGGCTTTTGCCAGTGTTAAAGTTAATAAAAGAAAATATTGCTTTCTTTGACCATAAACAACAAAGGAAACTTTACACTTCAGGTTTCCTGTTGTCGTAGCATTTACAGCTTTTAATAAGGTTACACACTGATCCAATGACGTTAGTGAATTTGTCTCTCAATGTTTTGTTTAACTTTCACAGTGAGGTATTACAGAATATCCATCTGTAGATACGGTAATGGGCATTAACAAGAAACATCATATCCTGTAGAGCTCTTCAACGTCTTAGAATTGTCAGGGGCACCTCCCGACAAGCCGAGATTGATAGTCGGTGTGCCAGTATTACTAATACGTAACCTCGATATACCGAGCCTGCGCAATGGCACACGGTTACAAATTATACACGTAGGTCCAAACGTCATGAAAGCTACTGTTATGACTGATATAGGGAGAAGAAAGATTGTTTTAATTTCACTCCTTAGGATAATACCAAAGGATTTATCATCTCGGTTCAAAAGGTAACAAATCTCTTTAAAAATAGCATTTGTCGGACTCAGGAACAGAAGGATTTAGACAAAGAATTTAATATGCAGTGTGTTTCTGTAGGTAGTTGTGTACTTCATATATTAAATAATGCTTTTAGGAAAGGAGTCGCCACTACTCAATGAATATTATATTATATTATATATAGACATATTAAATGCCTTGTACTGGTTGTTTAAGGACTCGCCAGCCAGGAGGGCTGATTTTTTTAAAGTATCAGAAACCAAAAAGTTCCCACTCAAGTTCTGTAACCACAGGTGGCTAGAAAATTGTCCAGCCACTGAAAGAGCATTGGAAATTTGGGATGATGTCATAAAATATATAATAGAAACTGAGAAGGGAATTTTTCCAAAGATCTCATGCAAATCCTTCGTAGTAATTCTTGAAGGTACTAAAGATCCTTTGATGGTTATTAAATTTAACATTTTTATCTGTAGCAAAAATTTTACAACCACTTCTCCAGGTACTGGAGAAGTACCAGACAGATAAAACCAATGCTCCCCTTTTTGAATAATGATATGTGAAAGGTAATATGCAACTGTGCGAGATTGTTTAAGGTTATTAAACCTAAAGCTTTAGAAAGCCTTAAAACAGCTGCAAAATTATACACCTTTGATTTTAATGATGCTCATTTCCATGAACCCAAGCACAAAATTAGCTTGGGTTTCGTTGGAGATAAGAATTTTTTTTTTCTTTTAAAAGTTTAAGTCTGAAGGGGAGATAGTCTTGCAATTAAAAACGAATGTAAGAATTTTGTATTAAAATTAGTTCAATATTTGATGGAAAAATGCCTGATTACCTATCAATTTGTGAGAAATGTGTCTTGTTGGAACCCTTGTTACATAGTTAAATATAAAGAAAATTCAAAAAATAAAATGAAAAATATTATATCGTTCTTCTCACAAAAAAAACTTATCTGATGAAGATGGAGATAAAATTTTATTATTATACCATGAGTTTTTAGATGAAATAGTTAATAAATATCTGACAGTGGAATTCGAAAATTTTGATAATGGAAGAACAATGTCAGTTGATGTTTTTTTAAATTCTTATTTAAAGGGGAAAAATATGCCAAGTTGTTAGACTTTTTGAAAATGATATTAACAGGGTTCGTACTCCTCCTGAAATTCCTGAAAAACTCCTGAATTTTGCTTTTTTATTCTAAGGGCCCTGAAAACTCCTGAAAATTGTGTTTTCTATCCTAATATTTCTTTTTGTCTCCTGAAAAATTACACTCGAAGAGCAAAATATAAAATTATGATAAAACATAAAAATATGACGTTTCCATTTTTCCTTATTGATAGAAAGTTGTTGGAATCCGGAATTCTTATTTCTGACCTTACTTAGCGCCGAAAGAGTCTACCTCGCATGTTCCGAGTCACCGCAATCGGGCAAGATGGGAGAATTGATATTTAGTATACTTTTTTCCCAATTTTATAAAAACTTCCACACTACCCCCTTCTCCCCTAAATTGATTTTTTTCAAGTTATCTCCTGAATTTTCTGTACTGTACTCCTGAAAAAATCCTTAGAAACTCCTGAATTTTACTATCATATATACAGTATGAACCCTGTATTAATATTGTCCCATGGCCAGGCTTCTGTTGAGAGGGGTTTTTCGGTTAACAGAGCAATTGAAGTTGAAAACTTGAAGGATGAATCATACATATCCCAAAGGCTTGTATATGACTACATTAAATTCTGTGGAGGAGTAATTAATATCCAAATTACAAAGGAGCTGAGGCTCTCTGCCTCTTCAGCTCGGTTAAAATACCATGAACACTTAGACAAACAAAAAGCATTAAAAATTTCAGAGAGAAAAGGCACTAAAAGAAAATTTTTAGAAGAAGAAATAAACTATTTAGAAAAGAAGCGATGTTGCATGTAAAATGACATTAATGAATATGAAAAAGAAGCTGATGAGTTTGCTGAAGAAGGAGAAATAAAAAAGGACATTTCACTATTCTTAAAGTCAAATAGGCTTAGAAAAAAAATCGAAGAAAAATGTCAAACTGTAAACGAAATAAATGAACAAATTAATGCTAAAAAAGCATATCTTGAGAATTTGTAACATATTTTTTCCTTGAATACTCAATGAAAGTTTTAAATAAAGTATGCCTTTTCGAGAGTTTATTGAATTTCTGTTATTGGTTTTTATCTAGGAAAGAAAAGTCCTCCGTGTTTATTTGTTCAGTACAATGTTTTGTGGTAAAAAATTTTAATGTTTTTCTTTTCAAATGTGATTCTACTTAAAATAATTGCTTGTAATATTGTACCATTTTAAAACAGATGAATTTGATTTTCATCTCCTAGGAGTATCCATAATTTAATAATCAGTTATAAGTGTCAAGCAGTAATAACCAAAACAATAGAATGGTGCAAATTGAGAATGTCATTTCTCTTGGATTATTACGAAAATCCAAAGCTTTTTCCTCTAAATTGTAACATATGGTTTGTTGTAAAGGACATATTGTGATGGTGGAGTTGAAGGAAAATAGATACTTTTAATCAATATTAGCTAAATTAATTTTAATAATCAAGAAATTTTGTTTATTTTCTTTTCTTCATATACTATTTTATAAGCAATGAAAATGCCAAAAAGCAGTTTCTTATATCTAAAATCCATGTCTCTCTTTGCACCTCTACATTTTAAATACTGGATCGCTGTGCACAGTGATCCAGTATTTGAAATGTAGCACTACATAAGGTGCACAGTGAGGTATGAAAATTATTTAAGAACTTAAATTGAAAAAAAAATCTATGGGAATAGTTTTATTCATTTGAAACATGGTAAATCATGGTACGTAATAAACTATTTGAACTTTTAGAGTATTGTATAACTTTATAAAAAATTGTGTGCCTAAGTGACACCACTTTATTTTTATATAAATAGATTTAACATGACATTCTTGGAAAAATCAGCTTTGTAAAAACATTTATTTGAGTTATTAGCAGTGTTTTAAGTATCCTAATATAATTTTTGTGTATTTTAGAAAGGTAACTCTTTTACATGTGTAAATATTGACTCCTTGAAAATTTTGAAAACACTCCTTGAAAACTCCTAGATTTTTAATTTAAAAACTCCTAGATTTTTAATTTAAAAAATCAGTAAGAACCCTGAAAACCCTCCAGGAATATACTTATTTCGAAAGTTTGCTCAAAATAATTCAGGTACGGCATTTTTTTAAAAATACACGTGTGCCTTTGAAAAATTAATTTTATTTTATGTAGTTTTATATTACTCTGCTATGAAGAATATAAATTATTTCCTTCGTACAAGTATTAATTTTAAGATATTAGTTATAAGTTATTAATGTAAAAAATTCAGTAAAAATAACTTATATAAAGAAACCTGTATAAATTTATAATAATATTCAAACACTATTGAATGTGACTAATCTAGGAATTTAAGGGCTACCATGTAAATGACAAACCCTAAATGTGCAGCAAGATAAATTTATCTACCTTTTTCAATTGTAATAATTGATACGTAAATTGACTTTTTGAAGTCTGATTTTGATTTGAATAGAACTCATTGAATCTAAATGATTCATTTTGCATCAAAGCATTTTTCAATCGATTAGAAAATAATAATAAAAAAAAAAAATGCCGAACTTCTCCCTTTCAAAGAGGAGTTGACATATCTTGATGAAATTTGGTATTTTTCCAAGTCTATATCAAGAGTACACCTGTGCCAAATTTCATGAAAATCTGAGATGGTGAGGTTTATAGAGTGTTGAGTTGACCTGGAATGACGCTGCCCACGGCTGCTGTGCCACCGTAGATATAGATTTGTTATTTAACTGTTTCTGTATTGAGTTCATGTTCAAAAATTAAGTAATTGTGAGTTTTTGTTGTCATTCATGAAATATCTAATATGTTTATTTTCAGGCTGCTATATTTAGAAAGGAATCGGAACTGGCAAAATTAAGAAGTGCCCTTCATAGTGAAGAGAATAAAGTTACAGATTTAACATTGGAAAAACAGAATCTGAATGATGAGCTGAAAAAAAAAAGTAATTATGTTTTAGCATCTTTTAAAAAACTATTTATACTGTAAACAGAGTTTAGATATGTTGTAAGGCAGTTTGGTTTTTCTTAACTCTTTCATTCCTATTGACTAGCTTAATTTTATATTTTAATTGTTGTGGGAAGTGAAAAAAAGGTGTTTTTTAATAATTCTCTTCACAGATTTATAATAATATAGAAAATCAAATTATGAGCAGGCATTGAATTTGATGAAAATATTTTCTGCAAGTTGTTTGCTATTTAACATAGTCACAAATTTTATATAAAAGGACTGTTTTTGATGTATTTTCAGCCTTTTTTGCATGGGCTTGTTACTGTTTGTTTTATGGGTTTATATATTAATTTAACAGCTCATATGTGCATATTATTTCTGTTCACTCACTGCTGGATATTGCCAGCTGAATTCTCTTGTATTTTTAACTTTTCAATTTTCTATTCTTTTCTAATTTTGGAGAATTACCATGACTTAAAAATATTGTTTGAAAGAATTGTTGGAAGGAAATTGATATTGCAAACCTCAAGATTCAGTTAAGTAATTAGATTCATATTTTGAGTTAAAAAGTTTCAAACCCAGCATGTACAGTTCCTGGACGAATTATTAGGTGCACCACCCATTTTAAATATATTTATTACATAAAGTATCTTTTTTTTTAATGATTTTTGTTTGTGGATTGGCACCTAAGTATGTTACTATAAAATAATTACTATAAATTATACAAAGTTTTAATATTAAAGGCAATATTTATTATTGCTACTATAAACAAATGCAAGCAAAGTAATAATTAGTAATTTTTTTTATATACAGTCAGTACCGGCTATATGGTCACCCGCTTATAAGGTCACCCCGCTTATATGGTCAGTTTTCTAAAGTCCCGTCTAACTTAATAGGCAACATGTGTTAAAGTGCACCGCTTATATAGTCATTTTATATTCCTGGTTATCGGTTATATGGTCATTTTTTTTATCTTTTCAATGAGGTTATCTTTTTTTTTTTTTTTAAAATAGTAATTGTTGTAACATTTCTTGAGGCAGGGAGCAACACTGAAAATGAATGACCACAAGAAAAAAAAGTCAGTGCTACCCCAGAGAGGACCTGAATTAATGCCTTGGCCCTTCCCCCCCCCCCCCCATTTCTCTTTTGCCTCAATCTTGAGATTGATTTCTTACCCACTTCCAATCAAGCTACAACTTTGAAATTTAGCACAGTGGTGGGTTTCTGGAGACAATACAATAGTATGCAAAAAAATTTGCAATCTATTTCTATTTTAAACCTAACAAAATGATGTTAAAATTTTAGCCCTATATTTGGGCAATAAAGTTTGGACGGTGGTAACTTCACTTTACTTAGGTTGTAACAACACCCGGCTCTGCACCGATGAGTGATGTAGCTCGTGTTTCTACGTGTTTTGGGTTTACTTTATATTAGAATTTGCCAACAACCAGAAGTTTGATTTTTTTTTACTTCGTGTGCCTCAAACGTTTTGCAACTGTGTAATCAACTGTATAAAAGATGATAAAGTGAGTGTATTAAAAGTTTATAAAAAAGCGTTAATTTCTTGTGAAATCAACTTTTTTTACACTGTTATAATTAATCAACATTTACGTATGAATCAACAATAAAAATTTAGTACAGTGTAACTAGTTAAATTGTAATTGTTATATTAATTTAGTAATAATTAGATAATGACCGGCGGTTAAATTCAGTCTCACTCACTAGATTTCACAAATGACATCAATGATAACTTGTAATGCAACTTATATTATGTAAGTAACTTATATTAAATCTAACTAAATCAAGCTTATCAACTGAGATCACAATAATTAGGTATTTTAGACATGCCAAGCAGTCTCATTCTTATAATTATGACAGTTATCATGAAGCTGTTTAATCAATGGCACAATTATACAATAACAAGTTTAAAACTAATTAATATTTTTTAATATACTTACTTTAAATTATTATTTTAAGTAAAACAATTTTAAAAAACTCACTTTGGTTTTGAAAAAATTATCGTGGAAACAAATAGTGTTAATTGTGTCATCTGTCAATCGACTTCTTACAGAGCTACAAATATAACCAGCGGCCTAGAAAGCCCTTTCTGCTTCTACACTTGTCGGTTTTATTGTCAACAAATACTCATGAATAGAAGACAAGTATTTTCCTCGGACTCCTTCACTTTCACATTCAGTCATTTCCTTTTTTAATGTTTTCTCATAATCTTTCTCTTTTTTTTTTTTGTATGCTGTAGGTTTTCATATCTTGCTGGATTTGCATTTGTAATTCTTTCTATAATGTCAAATCACTTTTCAGTGACGATGAATCTCAGTTATTTTCTACCATATTATCTACGTTTTCTTTAAAGCTATCATCTTGAACAACTCTTTTTAAGATATTTTTCATTTCTAGTCTTGCAACTTTTTTTTTCCGGCATAGTAAATGTGTCATCAGTTCGTCTTGTTTCAAGTATATTAATATTCCTGTTTTCATTTTGAATTGGTTTCAAAAGTGACATGTTTGTTTTAGAACTTTTAGACTAGTTCCTGCAATGCAACACAAATAGATACATACTTACAATTTAAAACGTTATTTCGGTCACTATGCAACATAAACATAATTAAACTATAAACTAAATGCAACATAAACATAATTCATCAATCAGTTGAACAATAAGAATGTCTATGGGGTCTATTCTGGTACCCCTGGTTGGGTTGGGTTCCTCACGTTAACAACGGAACCCAACCCAACTCATAACCCAACCGTAGGGTACCAGAATAGACCCCTAAATGTGAAGCGGGTGCGTCAGCGTCGAACGACTCGTACACACCACGCATTTAAGTACCTACTCTTTCAACAACATGAGTATTTTTTTTCAAGAAATCGGCTTCATGTATTTTTTAAAAAATTTACTGGATCCAGTGATCAGATCCGGCAAACTGGTGCCGGATCCAGTAGATGTCTAATGATGCCGGATTACCGGATCCGGTTTTCCGGATTGCAATCCCTACTTGTATCTCGCCAGTTCTCTCCCCACCAAATATACTCACTCCCCCAAAGTCATCCCTCGGATTGGTAAGAAAAACACACGCCCTCTACTTATCTTGCCATTGGTCCGTCACCTACAATTTTTACACTCCCATTGGTCAAGCCAACCCCTAGGTAACCGTTATCTGTATGTGACCAGAAGAATAAATAAATAAAGAAAGGTAAATTAAATGATCCTGTACCTGTTCCATCTGGGTCAAGTTGTCACGTCATTTTCCACCAAAGTAAACCATCAAAGTTCCAACAAAGTATTGATTTTGGCTTTTTTAATCTTGTATATTTCTCAAAAATAGCTGCTTCTTAATGTTAATTTAAAATAAAAACTTCAGTTATGCCCTTTTTTTCTAACTTTATTTTATTCTTTGTGTTATATCTTCATTAGATAATGAGATATAATGTATGTATCTGCATTAGATGGTTTCTTATACTAAGCACTTGCAATGGCAGTTGAATTCATTTTGAATTGTGATCAAGATGATTCTTGTTTTTATGTTAATTTTTCAAAGGAAAACTTTTAGAAAGTCATTTCTTTTTAAAAAGATCTTAAATTTTGAGCTTATAGTTAGAGAAATGTGTTGTTTTGTATTAATTTTTGACATGAATTTGTGATAATTTTTTTCATAGAAAAAGAGCTTGAATTTTACAAAAAGGAGCTTGAATCGCATCGTGAAGCACTTAGTGAGAAAGAAGAACAAGAAAAGCTGAGAGCCGAAGAATTGAAAGATAAAAAGATTGAAGCAGAAAAGTATATTGAAACAGTTTTTTTACTTTAAAATTTATACTTTTGCTTTTAGATGACTAATCACCATCACCTACTGTCTTCACTTGTTTATTTACTTCACTTGTCTCATTGGTTTCCAAATACTGAATGACGTATTGCAAATTTCCATTGTCATTGTCAGATTTCAAATGTTAATAGAAATATGTTTGATAGTTTCACTAGGAAGGCAGTTGGTACTGTTACAGTCACGGAAACTTGCTTCCCAGCAATGCAAGTCTTATGGTTGGGAAGAGAGCTTTACAAGGTGAAGCATGGAGTGACCTCAGCGACTCTCGTGGCATGCATGACCTTGGCGACTAACTTGGTGACCATTTTGGCGACCTTGGCGGCAAATAGATTATTCCCGAAAATGCAACCCTTTTCTCGATATTTCTATTAGGGGTCGAGATCCAGGTTTTTCATGAAAATCTATGTGACGTCACGGCCTAACGGGGAGAGTATATAAGACCGCATTTGAATCACAGCAGCGTCTTTTGATCGACTGGTTACTTCACTGTGAAGTGTGAACGTCTTCGGAGTTCTATCCGCTGTGTGAGCTAATCGACTGGTGAGCTGAGCTGCTATTGTCGTTACTAGTTATTTGCTGACTGTTTGTGCTGATAGATATCAAAGTGCTGAACTGTCATT
The DNA here is from genome assembly GCA_013235015.1 of Araneus ventricosus. Lineage (NCBI taxonomy): Eukaryota > Metazoa > Arthropoda > Arachnida > Araneae > Araneidae > Araneus > Araneus ventricosus. The sequence goes on along the minus strand of BGPR01038071.1, from coordinate 4,197 downwards.
ACCTGTGAATTGTTGTCTATTTACATTGGTAATCTGTGCAAGGACTTGTTTCCTGTACCTGTGCTACGTGTTTTCCTGCATATTTGTAAATAAACCTTCATTCTCCATTATAATGCGTGTTGGCCTGTTTACATCATACACCACAGAGAGACCTTTTGCAACACTGGTGCCAGAAGCGGGATAGTGTGTATGGTGAATACGAGATCTCAGACGAAGATGGCTGACAACGCTGATCTACTTGCTCTCTTATCCGAGATGAATAAATCTGTGGAGAAGGGACAGGAAGAAATGAAGAAGGGACAGGAAGAAATGAAGAAGGGACAGGAAGAAATGAAGAACGGACAGGAAGAAATGAAGAATCAAATACAAGGTGTAAAAGGAAAGATTGAGGAAGTAAGGATTGAAGTTCAGAAGGAAGCTCGAGGAAATAGAGGGTAAAGTTCAAAGGAAGCTCGAGGAAATAGAGGGTAAAGTTCAAAGGAAGATCGAGGAAGTGGAAGACAAAGTACAAGTAAAGATGGAGGAAGTCGAAGAAAAAGTTCAAGTGAGGATCGGTGACCTAGAGAAGAGGCTCAGTGAACTCGAGGACAGACCAATTAATTTCCCGGCAAATACAGACCTCACATATTCCAGACCAATGGTAAAATCCCTGACATTCGACGGACAAACGTCTTGGACTGTTTTCAAAACTCGGTTTGACGTAGTGATTTCTGCGAATGGATGGAATAATTTCGTGAAAGTCGGCTAGTCAGTTTCGCCAGTCAGCGGCGGAGGTTCTTCAAGGAATACCTTCTGATAAGTTGACGGATCTTACGACCATCGAGAATGCTCTAGGAGCCCGATTTATCGATAGTCACCTTACCCAATTTTATAGGACTGAATTGAAGACGAGACGGCAGAAGCCAGGGGAAAGCCTGCAGGTATTAGCCGCCGATGTGCAGCGCTTAATGAGCCTGGCCTACGCCAAGTGCCCTCAGGATGTCCGAGACAGCCTAGCAGCCCAGTACTTTGTCGACGCTATCAAAGATGAAGATACTCAGCATGCAACAAGGTTGATGGATGCCAGAGACTTGAAATCAGCTTTGGCATATAGCATGAAGTATGAGGCTGCGAAAACTGTTTCCAAAACATCCCGACATGTAAGATCGATTGGGATAGAAGATGATACGGGGAAAGAAAAAGACGAAAAATTCGACTGTTTACTGAAAACTTTGGAAAAATTATTAAACAGTCATGTTGCTGGGAAGAACACTCCTCGATGAAATCCGAACGTGACTTGCTGGAAGTGTAACAAAAAGGGGCACGTACAGAGGGACTGCCAGACAATTTCTCCCAACCCGGTAAACTAATGTACGGCCGTCTTGTGGGGCGAAGGCTGCCTTTTCTCTATAAAGCCCCTGAAGAAGGACTAAAAGTTTCCGCACTTTGCGGAGGAAGAAATGGACTCTACTTGGAGGGATCTATTTGCGGTATCCCTTGTTTGATGTTGGTGGACACCAGTGCCAATGTCACTCTCGTTAGAACAGACTTGGTCCAGAAATTGAAGGAGAATTTTATTTGCACGGCTCCCAACATTTCTTTAAAGACCGCTACTGGTGAAAAGGCAGAGATACGCGGGAAACTGGATGCAGCAATTGAATGTGGATGCAGAAAATTCCAACACAGAATCTACGTAGCTGACATCACCGATCCCTGTATTCTCGGTCTGGATTTTCTGCAAAAATTTAACTTCACGGTAGACTTGGAGAAGAACGAGATTCGGACAGAAGGAGAGGAAATGCCTTTGTTTTCAGCCAGTGCGGAGCATTCAAAGTTATGCTCTGTATTGGCTAAAGAGAAAACTATTATACCAGCAAGATCGGAATGTCTTATCCAAGGAGTCCCAGAAGTTTCTGGAAAATTCAGATACGCTGTAATGGACTTTCCTAGCCAAGTTTCCCAGAAAGGTGTTCTTGTGGCGGCCACACTCGTTGATTTAAAAAGAGAAGCCATCCCCGTTCGAGTTCTGAATCTGGGCAATAAACCCAAGGCTGTCGACAAAGGAGCTGTTATTGCGACGTGTGAACCAGTGGTGGATATCGTTGCTCGTCCTCAAGAATTTTCGGAATCGCTACGTCTCCCGTTAATCTTGGAGAATCTTGAAGGGCTTAATGAAGAACAACGAACAGCAGTGAAGGAATTGCTACAAGAATTTCAGAACTTGTTTTCTACTAGTGACTCTGATGTCGGCCGCTGCAATATGACTCGACAGAGAATTAATACAGGTAATCATCCACCAATCAAGCAATATCCAAGACGTTTGCCTCTTGCAAAGAAAGAGGAAGCGGAGCGCCTAGTTAAAGAGATGGTGGATAGCGGAATAATAGAAGAATCGTCAGGACCTTGGGCCTCGCCTATTGTGCTTGTTAAGAAGAAAGATGGATTGACACGTTTCTGTGTTGACTACAGGAAGTTAAATGAGATTACGATAAAAGATAGTTATCCTCTACCATGGATAAACGACACCCTGGATGCTTTGAACGGAAGCCAATGGTTCTCGACATTAGACTTGAAATGTGGATACTGGCAAGTCAAGATCCAACCTGAAGATAAAGAAATGACAGCCTTCACCACCGGACAAGGACTCTGGCAATTTAAGGTAATGCCTTTCGGACTTTGTAATGCCCCTGCTACATTCGAACGATTAATGGAGACAGTTTTGCGTGGACTTACGTCTGAAGCCTGCCTAGTTTATCTTGATGATATTATTATAGTAGGACGAACATTTCAAGAACATCTTAATAATATTCGTAAAGTATTCCAGAGACTGCAAAAAGCTAACCTCAAGCTAAGTCCAAAGAAATGCAGATTCTTCCGAAAGGAAGTTTCTTATCTTGGACACATAATTTCAGCGGACGGAGTTAAAACCGACCCAGAAAAGACTAAGGCAGTAGTTGATTGGCCTCGTCCAGAGACATTATACGACCTCCGAAGTTTCCTTGGACTTTGCACCTATTACCGTCGTTTTGTAAGGAATTTCTCTGCAATAGCAAGACTCCTACATAAACTAACTGAAGCTAGATCAAATTTTAATTGGACAAAAGAATGTGAGAAATCTTTCAATAGTTTAAAGCAGGCTTTGACATCTTCTCCTATTTTGACCTACCCCCGGACTGACAAAGATTTCATTTTGGATACGGATGCTAGTAATGAGGGAATAGGAGCCGTGCTATCTCAGAAAATTGGAAACAAAGAGTGTGTCATTGCTTACTTCAGCAAGAGCTTGGGTAAGCCAGAAACAAATTATTGTGTCACGCGTAAAGAATTACTAGCCATCGTGAAATCTATAGAGCATTTTCATCACTACCTCTATGGACGTAAATTTCTTCTCCGGACTGATCATGCATCCCTTAGATGGCTTTTGAATTTCAGGGAACCTGAAGGCCAGATAGCTCGCTGGATCCAAAGACTTCAAGAATATGACTTCGAAATCCAGCATCGCAAGGGAACTCTCACGGAAATGCAGATGCGCTCTCTCGAAGACCCTGTAAAGAGAGTTGCAAACATTGCACGAATGCAGAGAAAAAGTTCGGAATGGAAACGGACATTTCCGTGAAAGTTTTAACAACTGAGGATGCCTGGTCTTCAAGTGAGGTTCAAAAGGCACAGGTAGAAGATCCTGCTATTAGGCCAATTCTGGAGAGGAAATTAAATTCAGAAGATCGACCATCTTGGCAAGAAATCGCTCTGGAAAGCCCTGCAACAAAACGATATTTGGCTCTTTGGGACTCCTTACACCTTAAGGATGGTGTTTTATATCGTAAGTGGGAGAGTGACGATGGAAGTTCTTGTCGCTGGCAACTAATTCTCCCGAAAAACAGAATTCAAGAAGTTCTGTGAGAGACTCATGACAGCGCAAGTGAAGGCCATTTTGGAGTTATGAAAACTTTCAGCAAAACCCGAGAGCGATTCTATTGGGATAGACTTCGCGCCGACGTCGAAAAATGGTGCAGAGAATGCCACGTTTGCGGAGCTCGAAAAGGACCCAAAACAAGAACTAAAGGCTGTTTACAGCGCTATAATGTAGGCGCATCTTTCGAAAGAATGGTTTTGGATATTTTAGGACCTCTTCCTGTAACGACAAAGGGCAATCGGTATGTACTGGTATTGATGGGCTATTTTACCAAATGGCCAGAGGCAATCCCCATTCCAGATCAG
>BGPR01038070.1:0-14872 GCA_013235015.1 Araneus ventricosus | reverse complement strand
ATGATTTTAAACCATTCCAGGAGCCACATAGAGCACCTCATATGTTTTTTAAACTTAAAAGTATGATGCATTAATATATATTTTTTTATTTCGAAAAGTTGCATTTTTAATGCCTGAGATATTAAAGATAAAAAAGAGACGCTGGAGTGCGTCCTCGGTCGTCTAGTGGTAAGGTCTCGGCTTAGGAGTACGAGTGTCCAAGATTCGAAACCCGATTACCCGGAAGACCCGCCGTCTTTGTAGGCTTTTCATGTTAACTCATTCGTAGTGGTTTAAACGTCTTGCAGCTCATGTGTTGCCGGAGTTTGTAGAGGGGTAGCCAGTTCAGGTATCCTCCCCGCCATGTGACCACGGTAGAAAATTTTGGGGTCCATCCCAAAATAGTCCTCTTATTGATTCAAAACGGGACGTTAATATGAATGAACTAAGCATAACTACGCTTCAATTCATAAGACAAATCAGATTCAGCAAAAGAAGTTTTACTTATATCAGTCTTAATGTAATGCACTTTAAATATGCAGTTTTATATATGTATTAAAAATTTATATGAAATAAAAAATGTTGTAAATTTTTTAAACTTTTAAGTGTAATAATCTGATCAGCTGATTTTTTTTATTTCTTAATAGTACTTTTTTAATGCCCCACATATGTAAGATAAAATAGAGAAATGCGTAAGGAAGATTCGATATATAAGACAAACCAGATTCAGCCCAAGAAGTTTTGCGTACATCAGCGTTTTTGTAATGTATTTTTAGACTTTAATTTAGATCTACTAAATTCGCAATAAATATACTGAATAAAATTGAAAAGTAATTTCATAAACGAATTATTCGCAAGCTTAAGCAAATAATTCTTTATATTTTTATTTCAGACATAAGTAAGTGCTTGAAAATTCAATGAAAAGCGGCCTTATTTACTTTGCCCAACGCTAATCTTAAAAAGAAATAATCCCAAAGGATTGTGGGAATTTGTGAAAATCTTATACATATTTCATCATCAAATGCACTTTTGCTTAAACCGCTTATCTTAAATGCATTAAAAAGAGCCTATCTAGTAAATTCGATTTCTATTTATTTACTTGTTTTTCTCCACTCAAGATACGTAATGCATATTCAAAGACAAAAATATCTAAAGAATTCTGTAAGAAATGTTTTAGCTTAAGAAGTTTTGCCATAAAGTCCTGAGCTTTTCAGTTTATAATCTTCCTCAGAATTTCAGTACTTAAATGAATTAGCTATAAAATGTTATTGTATTTTACGTGTTTGCTCTTTTTCGTTTTTTTTAGAAATCAATAAAAACATACATTTTATGGAGCTAAGAAAATAGTAAACATAAATGGGATAAAATATGTATTTTGATACATTTTTCCCCTGTTCTGTGTGAAATCTGCTGGCTGAACGTAGATGATTTTCATTGTTTTCAGCATTGAAAATATTGAAAGAGTTGTAATACTCTTATAGAAATAAATCCCACTATTGCAATTTACTCCAAGCCTTCAATAAAAGTAGTAATTAAAAGAAGTTATTGAAATTTAAGTTACGTTCATAATTTCAAGTTTGTTGTATTGGGAATATATAAAATTAGTTATTATTCCTCATTATTGAAAGGAATTTCAAGGGTTCATGTTATATCAAAATAAGCAGTTCGAAAAGTTTCTGTAAAACCATATTCATTTCTTTGAAGCATATTTGATATTTGGAACTGAATTTCAATTTGAAGATACATTTCTGTTCTTACTCAACATGTATCTAAAAGAACTTCAGAAAAACCTATATTTCCTACAGGAACGTGACAAATGTCTTTTTCTTTTCTACTACAGTGTCTCCTATACTTTTACACAGGAAAAATAAATATTAGATACAGTTTTTTTATATTACTCTTTTAAGTTAAAAACGCTTCAGCAAAAACAAAAACAGTCAAAACAGTCTCGCCATTTTTTCTTGGCGCAATTTCATTTGCCGTCTCCAAATACTGTTTTGGATGTGCAATGCGATTTTTGTTGCTCTGTTGTGCATGCATCACCTGGAAACGAGAGACTGAGAGAGCATTTTGAGCGAGAACCGGGCAAATTTTTTTAACTTATGAAAAACATCAGCGGCTTCGCTTTCAGCAAAACAGGAAACTAATAGCTACGCTTTTTCATTGAATGTGAGGACGTGCCCCTATGTCCATCTAGCCCGGTCTACAAAACTTCATTAATCATCTGTTTTAATACCCATTCGTTTTCTTTTATTAGAAGTCACTCATTGAAAAAAAATGCGTCGAAAACTTTCTGAACTTCATTTCAAATAAATACATCTAAAGCGTTGTGATATATAGAAGTACAGCTATTTCTCAAAATTATTAATTGTATTTGTTCTTTTGATAAATATTTTATGCAGAACTGATCGTTTGTGAGCTGACGAGCCGCCAAAGGGCGCTTCCACCTCCTCAATCGATGATAAGTTTGGAATATAAAAGACTACTCTTCAAGAATGGACCCATTTTTGTCGTGTTTTTTATTTGTTGCAGAAATGCCCATTTTCGAGCCGTTTTTAGAACATCTAACAAAATGTATACCAGAATGAAAGTCAATCATCTGTAATTTCCAAATGTGTTCCAGATACTTCCATATGTTTTTAAGCACCCATTGACAATCCAACCATTCTGAACTCAAATGTCTTAAAGTTGAATTCGTTTCTGCTTATAAGCAAGTATCGATATCCAACTATCGATGTAATGGTATTCCATCGCCAGCCCCATGGTGTTTTGCTAAAGTGCTGGCATGCAGGAGTGGGAAATACTCCATTTGTTATGTCGAAAAATCGCGTATCGGCTATGCAGTTTGCATTATCTCAACGATTTTCACGCCTCCCAGCGTTGCTGCAGTTGCGAAAGAATCGAAAAGCCAAGATCTTAAATAGCTAGGAAGAAAAAGACGTTAAAGCAGAGCATATGTGTCTGCCATTTTCCTCCACAACTTTACTTATCTTGTATGATTAATAGGGTTTCTCGAAAAGTATAGGAAAATTTTTTTGGGGGGCCACCCCCCCCCCCCCCCCCTGGGAAAGTTGTGTCTTAAATATATTAATTTATATAATTTTTTTTATTGAAATTCATTTATATTTTCCGGTGCCAAAAGCGCACCGAAAATAGTTAAAAGTTAAAATTTTTATGAAAATTTACAAATTTTTTGGTCTAAATTACTTTTGGAGCTGGGTGGGAAATTTGTGTCTTAGGTATATTAGTTAACATTTTTTTCTATTGAAATCCATTCATATCTTCCAGTTCCCCAAAAATAAATAAAACATGACATGTTTTGGAAATTTAAAAAAAATATTTTCAAAATTCCCTTTAGTTTACGTTTTTTTCATTATTATTCAAATTTATTCATTTCTTCTGGTGGTCCGAGCGCCCCAAACATAGTTGAAAATTCACATGTTTACAATTTTGACTCATTGAAGCAGCGAGGGAGGGAGGAATAAAAGAACGCTTTTGCCTAAGTTGCCCCTGTAGCGATGTGTTTTTGTTTAGGAAAAGTCGAGATTGTGGCATAGTTTTTCGTTGTCTTCGAAATAAAGTAAAATTTTGTTATACTGTAAAATATAAAAAAAGAAGAAAATGTAGTTGTGGGTCCCTGAATAATATTATACAAACAAAAATAATTTTATTAACTTAATAATAGAAATAAATATTTTTTGATTCTCTCGTATAAGCTTTTCCCTGTAAATTCGTTTCTTTAAAGCATTTTTTAAATTTTTAATATAAAATTTGCATAAAAATTGTTTTTTCTGCAAATATTTAAGTGTCTTGGGGCACCGGAAAAAATTAAACAAAGTTGAAAGAATTTTTCATGTATGCTAGTACGCTTAAAAGACAACTTTTGCACACTATGCCGATTATTTTATCCACTCTTTGAATTTTCGATCCACCCTACTGATTAAAGTATTGTTTTCAATAAACATAAGGAGTGTTTAGTTCAAACCTCGCATCTTTCATCGGAGGTCAAATGATTTAGTTGATATAAGAGATGAATCCTTTCCTCTTTCATTCTTTCCTCACTACAATAAAATTTGAATGAAGGAATATATCACCAACCACAAAAAATAACAATAATAAAATTAACTGCATTTAATCGAGTAGATTTCTTACCAAACTATCGCGAAGAGAAAAAAAATAGGAAAAAAATCAGAAGCTAGAAGTGCTTTGTTTAGTGAGAGCACTTTTTTCGTCGGAATGAATTATGTGAAAAGTTTTTAAAAAATACTTTAACGATTCGGTTTATCTTTTTCTACCAAAATTTGTGCTTCTGAAATGTTTTATATATTTTTGTATAATACGGCAACATGATATTAATTTATTGTTTTTATTTCTGAATACATTTTCTTTACACTTTCATGATTTAAAATATTTTCCAAAATGTCTTTATTGCTGTCCATTTATTTTGGCCCATTCATTTAAAAAATATTTTGATTCATATGAAGTTACTGAAAATGTTGGTTTCTTCTTCATCTTTTGAAAAAAAAGTAAGAATTTTCTTTCAATATAATACATAGGAAAGAAAGCAGAGGAAAGATATTCTCATTATCGTAGTTAAAAGATGTTCCTTCTGTCATAACATCTTCTTCAGTGTTCCTTGATGGAGAATTTTGTTGGTATTTTTTATTCACACTATTTATAACGTGAGTTCAATGATTATTCAGAGTCATGATAGTAAATATGAAGAATGAAAATGGAATTTAATGAAAATAATTTTAAAAATTATCAATTACAATAGAACAAAGCATCAATAAACTCCATTTATTTGAATTCCGTTTATTTAAAATCCGTTATTTTAAATTCCTTTGCAGATATTAAAATTTCTTCTTTTCTTAATTTTTGTTTCATAAGGTAACAAATGTTCTCTAAAAAGTCGAATAAATACTCCATCTCAGAAGTAAAAGGGAGGGAACCAAGTTACTAAACGGCCGAAGTAACCCACCCGCATTTTCGAAATCCATTCGGACAATTTCACTAAAAGGCTCTTAAACCCAAATGCACATCAAATCCTTTGCAAAAATACCAGACCATCGACTTAAATGCCACGTTAATGCCCCCAGTTATTGAGCAAAGATGTTTCCTATGTCTTTAACGGGACCAAAATTGAAGTCATGCACGCGATTTAAATTCACATTTCGACCCAAAAATGAAGCAGAAACAACTGGAGTCGGGACGCGTGCAGTTGAAAGTTTGCTGGCACGAAATGCAGATGTTTCAAATAATCTGATTACATCGTCGATAAAGTGGGAAAGTAATATTTGGTCGCTGCTGCCAGTAGCAGGCACAAAATAATTTATCACTGAACGTATCTCGGTTTCCGCTTTCACATGCAGTTGACTTTTCTAAACTGTTAAATAAAATAAATTTTTGCGTGCTTTATATTTTGAAGAGTTTATCTTTCTCCTTGGATTGAGGCTAAGTAGTTGTTTACGAATGTGGGGTTTTAATACATGGTATTTTCAAGCTCTGAATGGAAAGTTTTTATTCGAAGTTGACTCAAATGAGCTCTTAATTTTTCTTATTGTATAACAAAAGGTTTGCACTTCAAAGTTAAGCATAGAACGGGATTAATTACTAATTCTAAATAGAATTAGTAATAGAAGTATTTTATTGACTGAATTGAAAAATTGAAATACGTATTAAATTTAAAACGCCTCTTTGAGGTGGGAGGATACGCCAGTGTATAAATAACTGTTTGCTGTTGCATAAAAAAGTGCTCTGCTGGGTTGTATCTGCTTAGTGAAGGACTTGCTGGTTGGATTTACTTTAAGGTTTAATTTGCAGAATGTTCAATTCCCGGCATTGAGGGAAAGTGATTCAGACTTTAGACAACTAAAATTAGGTTGGGATCTTCTCTTGATTTACTTGTTGAGTGCGTTTAATAGATATGATGCCATACAAATACTGCAGCTTATCATACATATATATTACTAAAAACAACCTTTATTTGAGAAAATATAATATTGAAGTTATTATAATTATTTTATATTTTGATCTAAATCAGTCTGCTATAGTATATTTGTATTAAACTTCGAAGGATTAGATAATTTTAATCAATAATTATATAGAGCTATTAAAAATCTTCGGATACATATTTTCGAGTCTTAGAAGAAGCTACTTAATGATGAATCTTCTATATGAAGCTGAAATGCGTACCCTTTTTCTCTGGAAATAAGGGGAAAAAGAGGAGTCCTAAAAGTTTAAGTTAGGAATAATTTGATTTAAAAAACATTGATTTTTCAAAAATACCTTGCTGGTTTTCATGGATTTACTGATTCAAAAGAAATTATCTTCTTAAGTCTAAATTCGCAAACAAAATTTAAAACTCTCGTTTGAAAAGAGGTTATCATTTTCAAATTTGAGCTTCACTGTTTATCAATTTACGAAACAATATTTCAATTTCTGGCATAAAATGATGAATTGACCAGATATGCAACAATACTGCTCAATTTTGAAGGGAAATATCTCAAATATTTATGATGAACTGAACAATGGTGGGATTAAAAATACATCTTTTTCCACTTTTTCATCAATCAATAAAGGAAAGATAAGTTCAGAAACAAAGCGATCCCCGGTGATTGAGATGAAAAAGTTATGCTTTAATCTTACAATGAATCAAGCGAAAAATTTGACAGCCATAATAAATGGGAAGCTAAATCACTCTTGAAAATTTTATAAAATCTTGAAGAATATAGCCAGAAAGTGTTATTGAAAAACATCTACATTGTTAATAAGAATGTGGCCTAAATATTTTTTTACCAAACATTTTATTTTATGGACGAGTTTTCTGGTTTGTTTACTGCCTGTAATACGTATTTCCGATGTAATGCTAAGTCAATGGATCTTCAAAGCGGAAGTCCAACATACATGCAGATAAAGTCAAGGTTTTTAATATAAGTAAACAAACCAGAAAACTATTCCATAGGTGGTAAACAATATAGATGAGTAAGGACGGTACAGTTAAAGTTGTTGATATCAGAACCGTTTCGAAATTTCAAAAAAAAATATCAATTTCGCTTTGAAGATATGAAATATAATTAAAAATGTTTATTAAATCCAGGAATTTTTACAAATGACGGTCAAAATGTTTGTTGTTTTCAATAATTTTATTCGTAAAAAATCTTGAATAAATGTTCTTTAATGATTATTTTTCAAATAAAATGAATTCTGCCGTAAACAAGATATTTCGAATCAGGATTTAAATAACACTAACAATGGCCTTTTTCACTTTTTGTAGAACCAAAAATATATGAAAAGCAATCTGTTTCGCACATAAAATGCAATCAAAAAACGAAAATATTACACGTTGTTGATGATGAATTTTGATGGAATATATATATATATATATGTGTGTGTGTGTGTTATTTAATGTATTAGATATACTTAAAATTTCTAAATGATCGCATAATTTATACTGTTTCAGAAAATAACTTAAAAAATCTCATTAACGAAATATTTTTTCTATTAATGAGTTCAGAATTCACCCCATTTGCAAATCACCATGGCATCTCAGAATATAATAACCAAACATAGGATTAAATAAATAATTCAACTATACAGTTGAAATGTAAAAATTTGCCTTAAATTAATCAATATCATCAGATGAGGGACTTTAAAAATATTAAACTTTTATTGATACTGAATTATTATATAGTTCCTCGAATAATATCTGGAAATAAAATCATCGGGAATATTAAGCCTTTTTTTTAAAAAAAGAATCAAATCATATTGATAAATTATAAAAGAATATTGCCTGCATTTGTGGCCCTCGGTGATAGTTAAATTTTGTTAATTTTCAAAAATTTGTAAATAAAATTTGTCTCAACATCAAATAAAAATGCGTTGAATAAATTTTTAATTTAAAACTAGCTTTTCTTACTTATACATTAAAGAACATATCTATCTTGTTTCAAGACAAAACAAGTCAGACCTAAGATATTTTTATTTACCTAAGCTGTCTTTCGCGAACTCTGTCAGAAACTCGTCTCGATAATTCTTTTACTGCAGCGTAGCAGAGCTTCCTCTTTTGATGGATTGGTCTCTACTACTAGTTTGATGCCCGCTTTGTCATCTCTTAAACTAAAGTTCCTAATCAATACATTTTTAATTCATTTACCTTCTCTCTTCCATTTTCCCCCTCTCTCATAACATTTTCCCCATCAGACCGAATATCTTTCCTCATCACTCTCATCGAAAGATATCGTGTGACGTCACACAGCACCTGCTGTTTCATCACTCTAACTGCTTTTTTCTCCAATTCTGCTAACCTCTGTATCAACAGTTCATTTTAAGACGTAAAACAAAGGAAATACATGGAGGAACAACCAAAAGAAGATGTTTAGGACACCAAAATGAGTCCCATCATAAAAAATGTATCTGGAACTAGTATTTCTAAATATTAGAAGATACGAGTATTTTTCCAGACATTTGTGGGACTCATCATTCTTTTATGCGATGTATTAAATTTGTTACCAGTACCTGGAGGAATGTAGGAATTGGTTTATGAAGAAAAGATTGAGACTTCGTTCGTGAAAAGGAAATTTAATAGAAAACTAAATAAAAATACCTCTTATAATTTAACATTAAAAATGAGATTTCTTCTTTTTAACTCTCTGAACCCGGCTAGAGTGAGAATTCCGATACCTCAAAAACTGAAGCAAATTTTCGTTCACGGAAACAGAAATGAAATCCTTTCTTTCTTTACGGAAATTCTAGGAGGACACCCAAGTTTGGGCGATCAATTGTCAACAAAGAAAGGAACCACTTTTCTCTCGTAAAGCTCACTCAGACGCCCGAAATCGCCTCAGTCCCGCCTCTGTCGAATTGGGATTTGAGGCGGTATAGGGCTAATAGGGTTAAATAACTTAAACTTGGATATACAAGTAATTTTGTTTTCAGATTAAGTGAAATTTTATTCCAATTGAAGGCAAGGGACGCTAGTTCTGTTAACTGAAGTTACCTAATAAAAATCTCTTCTGCCCTAGTAAATTGCCATCATTAAAGCTCAAAATTCTTATGCTACACTGATGTATGTAAAATGTACCGTGGCTAAGAGAGCAAAAATTTCCTTGACGTACTTTGGCTAACACATTTCTAGTCTTAAAAAGTTATTTACAAAATGTAATCTACAGGAAATGCTTTAAATATATAGTATTCGAAATGCATTATATTTAATACAAGTGCTTGATTGGTGAAAAAAATGAAAATTAGTACTTAAATATACCTTCACTTTAGAAAAAGAATCAGATTACGGATTTTTAGTTGACGGTATTGTTCCGTAAATGGCTCATTGCAAACTCAGTTATTCTACAACATGGGGATTCCTCAAAATCTTGAGATTGCATTGTTTGACGATTACAATACGCTATATTCCTGTACTTCCTATACGAGAAACTAAAAATTTGTCTCTAAAATTTGCAAAATAGCTAATAAAGCTGACAAAAACAGCCGCTATTAATAGATTAAAGTATTAGCTACATTCACACTAAAAAGCATCAATTTTGTCATTGATTAACGCAAAAACTCTCCAACTATAATGCTCTTAATAATGCCAACCTGTGACAACCTAAGAACAAAAAATTAAAGACAAAGAAAGAACGTATGAAAGAGGGAAAATGGGAGAAAAATATGAAATATGCATTATTCTCATTTGCCACATAATTTTATCTCGAACGGCATAAAAAATCGAACACATGACCACATACCCGGAGGATTAGAATCACATTCTAATTATGCCACCATTTATCGTTTTCTTCTTTTGATAATGGAAGCCCTTCTTTTCTACCTCTTGGCAAGTTTTTCCGACAGATTTTGCCTTAAAAAATCATCAAAAACGCAAGAGACGCAGATTATTATCATTCCGTAATAACAGATTCTTTTGGTCAAAAATTTATTACTTTACATAATCTTAACATTGGCCTCAGGCTTAGACTTACTTTATTGGTTCTGAAAATTAATCTGCTGATTTATTATATTAATGACTATCTCGTTGCTGTTTAGTCAAAAAGTCTTTTATTGAGTCAAAAAGTCTATTATTGAGCTTACTGATGTGGAAAGCCTTTTCGTTCTTTGGAAATTGCTATAATGGATAGAAAAGAAACGACATTTAAATCTAATTGATTGAGCCAAAATGATCATTATTTAAATTTAAAACTATATTATCCTTGACTGGTGAGACAATTAATAATTAAATTTTAGGAAAAGGTCTTTTTTTTTAAAACTGTTAAAGAAATTAATAAATTATTTCTGAAATTTTGGCAATTATTTTTTGTTTCTTTACTTATTTCCATTATTGCGCAGATTTTAGTTTCATTTTCAAGAATAAATATTAAAAGTGTGTGAAATGTTTTAAATGAGGTTAAGGAAAAGAAGGAAAAACGAACATCGTATCATGTTCATGTTTTCCTTTTAGAAAGCATTACTTATTTCATCATTTTTATAAATCTATTTCATCTATTATTCTTTTCTAAATCAAATTTTCAAATTCATAAAATTGTATAAAACAATACAAGCCACCAGATACTTCCATTACAATTAAATAAAGTATCTAATTGAGTCTTGAAAATTAAATATATTTGAAAGTAAATTTGCTAATTCTCTTGAATTAAAGGTTATATTGTGAAAGTCTAGACTATACTTGCAAGTGGCCTAAAACAGTACTGACTATTATGAAAATAATAAATAGTATTAAATACTAATAGTACTAAATGAAAAGTATTTATAAATTATAATGAGTTCTACAAATATATATTTTCTTTATTTATTAAAATTCCTCTGTTATTGTAAATTTGAAAATTATTAAAAACTTGAAAAAGCAATCCATAAAAAAGAGACTTGTTCTGCAAACATATTTTACAGAAATTTTCCTTTGTAACCTTAACGGAATTACCCCTAATAGCACAAAATGCCCGACAATATCGTTGCGATATCTTCACGATATTGTACGGCATTCAGAACATCGAAAAACATCGTAGAGATTTCGCACAATTCCTTGTGGTAATATCGACTCCTGGCCTTTCTAAACATACGGGGACACTGAATGACAACCGGTGCAATAGCTGGAGTACTGAGGCCAGAGTCCTAATACTCATTACAGGCCACGACCCGATCCCTCCCGAAGTAGGTACGTACTATCACTGGTGGCAGGTAACTCAAACCCCACTATTGCTATACTCCCAGGGAAAGAGAGTGCCCGTTTACTTATCTGGCGGCCACTAATCCATGTTCTCGCGCTGCCCCCCCCCCCAAATAAGAATTTTCATTTGTAAGGAAGAGGTTAATAAGGTTCTTAATTTCCGAAATTTTTATTCCTTATTTTCCCTTTTTTCGTTTTTCCGGTAGTCAGTTGCACCATGCAAATCCAAAAAACTTGATAGAGACACCACCTGAATGAATAAGTAAACAAAATAGACGGATGGAGCACGATTAAAATTAATTTGATTTATTCACTAGGATTATTCTTATGAAATATTTGTCAAGTCAAGATGACTTTATTATTCATAATAAAGACAACTGGCCGTCCATAAAGCCATTCTAAACAAAATAGACCGATGGAGAACGATTAAAATTAATTAGATTTATTCATTACGATTATTTTTATGAAATATTTGTCAAGTCAAGACGACTTTATTATTCATTTTGGATACTTAATATTTAACAAATTGCCTAAGCATATGTTATCCGTGTCCTAGATCCCCCAAACATGTATTATCAACCCTATTTTGAGCTTGAATCCAAAGTTGAAGTAGCCCTGGCTAAGAGAGGCGTAAATGATGAATTCCGAAGGTTTGCATCCATATTCAAAGCCCCCAGCACGATCGCTAAGCGACTGGAAAATGAAGTGAGGATGGGCTAATTTATCATTTCCTTGAGCTCAGGAATTCTCCAAAATACATAATATTCTGAAGACCTTCAGATTCGGACTCTTAATATTTTCTAAGCTAGTTTATCCCAAGTAATAAAAGTGTTTGAGCAACATTTCGTTCAAAAAATAGAATAAAAAATTCTGTTTTGAATATTGTATAGATTTTGAAAGCTCAATAAATGACATAGTTGCATGCATGTTTTATGGAGATTATCTCTTGTAACAAGAAAGAACATCACATGAATACTCTTAGTATTTTCGAAAAAAGTGTATATCAAATTATCAGAATGTGTTAAGTCTATTTCGTACTGAAAAACAATATAAAACATTATTTTGAAATTTTATTGATATATATATGTAATGATTTAGAAAGTTTCTCATCTATAAAATAAATCCTTATTTTCTCATCTTTAAAATAAAACCTTTTTAACGACAGTTAATTTTTAATTACGAACGAATTACTTCTGCTTCAATCCTATGATAAAATCACTTCTACTTTAAGGAGACTCGCAGAAGTAGCACTATTTCTCGAGCCTCAACTTCGGTATTTTTCCCTTTTCGGTATTATAAAAACTCGCCGCGTCTGTGTAACTTCCTTCTTTGGTAATCATATAACGCACTAAGCAAGTCACACCGTTTTAGGCGCAATTCTTTACTCCTGGCCATGGCTTTAATGTTACCATCATATTTTAAAAGTTTAATGTAGTATTGAGTACTCTGTAACTAATTTAATTGTGGCCATTTTCGAAATGCAATAAATTATTTTGGATTTTGACGACTGTAATCTTCTTCGACTGCCTCTACACTTCACGTAAAGGAATAATGTTATATATATATTTGAATTCCATGTATATATGGTAGATACTGGAAAAGTTTTTCTGCATATTATAAATGGATATAGGTCATGTATGTCTTGAGTGGCAATTATCCTTTACATAACCAGCGACGACATTCTTTATAACTGCAATAATTCGAAAACTGTGAATCTTTAAATATATGTTAAGATATTCAACGAATTCTTACGACAAGTGCAGCACGATAATAACTTCAAACATAATCAATAAAATTTTTATTACTGTTAATTAAATTTAGAATTGATTATTTCGAATAAAACTTCAAACACACTTCAAAACCTCATCAACTTCAAATAATTCGTTTTTATATTATACTATTTCTGTCTTTCTTATATCTAAATTGAAGATTTAAATTTAATAGAAATTTAAATTTACTATTTTTAAACAATTCCTAATAATTTTATATCCGTTTATATATACAGATGGAATAGAGAAAAAAAACGTTACATTTAGTTTCAAAGCTTTCCACTTTTAACGACATAAAAAGCTTTTCCAATGCATTTGTAACGCATGACATTTATAAATGACATCTATTAAAACAGGAAGCAGCTTATCGTCTATTAACTACCGGAGGGTCTAATGCAACTGTGTGATTTATGTTACACGTTAACGATAGTTTATAGCTAGATGATGTACAAGCAGGCTGACCCAACTCATGCAAACTATGGAACAGATAACTGCATGTATTAGAGCTGCTCATATGCAGCTGAATAAATACTGATAATAATTTAAGCATATGTATACCCATATCGTGGGTGAAAGATACAACTGGGGAAATACAAATCAGTTGCCGCGCCAAAAATGTATTTAATCTTATTTTCATCAGTAAGCACCTAGAAATTGTTTACACTTTGCCATTTATAATTTAATAGCCGCTTTCGGCGAAATGCCGGTTCGCCCGTTTGAATTAATTTTTATTTTTGTATTTTATATTAATTACAACATTCCCCGTCGCGGATTCATCCGCAATAATTCAGGAAACATGGATAAAAAAGTGATTATTTTATTGTGTTTCGCAGATAGTAAATTATATAAAGGAGTAATATAAAAATGACGGCGATATATTTCTATATGATGAATCACAGCTAACAATCTTAAAAACTGTGCTCAAAATCATTCAATTCATCCTATCGGTAGAATGATTAACCCTGAATATGGTCACGAAATTCGAACATCCTGGACGCCAGATTGGGTGAAAAAAGTGAGGTGGCAATAAAATTATAGACATCCTAAACTGCGCGTGGGTATAGGGGGTA
This sequence comes from Araneus ventricosus, assembly GCA_013235015.1. Taxonomy (NCBI): domain Eukaryota; kingdom Metazoa; phylum Arthropoda; class Arachnida; order Araneae; family Araneidae; genus Araneus; species Araneus ventricosus. Next base: position 881 of record BGPR01038070.1, on the reverse strand, counting down.
GACAATAAAATTAAAAAAAATATTTAGTTTTCCCGAACACTATTGCCTTTTTGTTATTCCTAGTTTCAGGTAGCTAAAATGAAAAAAAAAATTAATCTTTCCCTAAAACAATAGGGGGCGACTGAGCCTCCTCTCCCCACCGGACTCGCCTCCACTGTTGTGAGCTATGAATAGGGAGAATTTTTCCGCAGATCGTGACGCGTCACCATGCATACCCCCTTTCCAGTGCTATAAATGGAACTGTGACCTTAAGGAATAGTGAGCATTACAGGTGCTCCGCCCCGATAATCTGATTGATTATAATTAATTTTTTAAATTTTTAGCAACATTTAAAAAATTAATTATAATTAAGCAGAACGTTGCATGGAAATAAAATTTGTGTCATTGAAAAGCTATTTTTAAAAATTTAAGATGTTGTTAAAATGATTTTTGTGAAACAATATGTTCCGAAGTAATTGCTGAAAAACTTTAATATTTAATATTTTTTATCAAATCTTACAAAATAGGATAATTAGAGCGAGAGATATGGTTTTTAATCCAAATTACGGTTTTTCCAATTTCGTCCGAAATGATGAAAAATGAAATTTCACGATATTTTGAAAATTCCTTTGGAGTAAGATTGGAGGCTGGAAACTGAGTCATGAAAAGCAAACCTAGAGAAAAAAGGATACTTAGATTTCGAGATGTTGATTTTAATCCAATTAATATACTTTCAATTTCGGCAGAAATTGACAAAAAATTAAAATTGACGAAGATTGAAATGAAATTGACGAAGGAAATAATCAAAATTCCACCTAGATGTGAATGGGGGCTTGAAACTGAGTTATATAAAGCAAACCTGGACAAAATAGGATAATTAAAACGCGAGACATAGATTTGAA
>BGPR01038069.1:0-14872 GCA_013235015.1 Araneus ventricosus | reverse complement strand
TTTTTTTTTTAATTCTTAATATTTGAAATGGGTTCAATAATTTATGACCATTGTATTTAGCAAAATATTCTTGGCACACAAACATTTTGAGGAAAAAAGTTCCCTTCTTTTGCTACTAAAACTGACTGAGTTATGAAACTATGAATGTAACTATTTTAGACCATTTCAATGGCCAGTTTGAGGAAGATCCATCAATCAACAAGGAGCACTTATTCAAGCCAGCCATTGATTGGCTTAAATGTGATGAAATTCAAAGCTTCATAACTTAGCCAATTTTAGTTGGATAAGACTAGAGCTTATTTTTATTTAAAATGTTAGTGCGTCAAGAATGTTCTACTAAATATGACTAATAGGACCAGGGCACTGTATAAAATTTTAGATATTGTAATATTTTCATCTGTACATTTATTGACTCAACATAAATTAACGTTCTTGACTTCATTTAAAGCATTTTTCCAATTGGTACAGGGTGTTTTTTTTTTAAAAAAACTGACGCTATTTGGAGCCATCTGTAGCTCGATCTATCAACTGAAATGTCACCAAATTTGGTAGAGGAACTAATGTCGACATGGGATAAAAGATTCTGTGAAAAAATAGTCCTGATGGGGGAAAATGTGGTGCTGTTGTAATCTATATAACTGATAATTAGACAAATGAATAATGAAGAAATTTCATTGCAACACCACTTTAATGCAGCAAATGAATTGCTCCAAAAGATTATGGAGATGATATTTCAGTGCACCGTAGCACTTTATTCAATAAAAACACTTCCTCAGTGAGGCCATAGACCTCTTTCAATGTGACCATCCTCGTCGTGGACAATACATTAGGTACTGTACACAATATTCTCAACTCCGAACATAGCATGTGTTGGAAGGTATGGAAGAAGTGTGTATAAGATAAAATTGCATATTTTGATCAGCAGTTGAGTACAAGGAGATTTTGGTGCATATTTGCAAGATTTGATTCAATTCCTTAAATTCCACGAAAATTCTGTCTTACCCACTGTGAAAAAAAGATAAAGTTAGGTTAAAACTCATGTTAATTTTATAGTGGGATTATGATATTTTGAGTATCACATAACTGGAATCTCCCTGTTTAGTAGTGATGGCAAAAAATGAATGAGAAGAAAGCTTGTATCGTGCATGCCATATTGCACCTAGTATATCATCAGAAAATGCGAGTAGAATTTGCTTGATTAATTAGAATATATGCCAAAAAATACACAAACTATGTATTTGAATCCAAACTGAACTCTTCCACACGTAATCTGTTCAAAAATGTAAGGCAAAGCAAATTATTTATGCTTCAACAGAGATTAAATCCATATGATGTTGCAAATATGTGTAAAAAGTGATATCAAGATAATTGTATTTCACTGGTTCAGCCTAGGAATAATGCAAACCTTAACCCAGTTGGAAACATATGGAACTGAACAAAGGAATTTCTTAATCTAAAACAGAGGTTCCCAAACTGTGGTACGTGTACCCCTGGGGTACACAAAGTTTTCAGTTGGGGTACGTGAACTAAAAGTCGGTAATGGCGGACACAAGAAAATGTAAGGGAGTCAAAATGTTACCAAATTTTATTTCTCCAGGTAAAAAGTAAAAATGAATAAGTCCCAAAACCTGCCCTCAAAATAAGAAAAGAAGAAAGCAAAAGAAAGTGCAATTTTTTAGCTATCCTTATAAGTTAATGTGAAACTATTACAATACTGATTTCATCTGTTTTGAAATTGAACTAATACTATTATAAAAATGGAATTAAAAAAAATTATAAATAAGTCCTGCAAATGTTATAAATTCCATTCATTTGCCTCTTAAGTTTACCTAGGCCCTTAACATTATTGTTAAAAACTTCTTTGTATATTCAGATGGTTGAAGGAGGGATATTATAGTAGGAGGTATGTGAAAATAAAAAGACTAATCAAGGGGTATGCGAGGAAAAAAAGTTTGGGAATCCCTGATCTAAAATAATTCAGTTATAAGAAAGCATAATTGATATAATAAATAAAGATTGATGAACATAATCCAGTTGCAAGAAACATTATAACATTTGTGTAATTAAAAGGAACTTTTGTGAATCCATTGAAAAGTCTAACGTTTTCTAGCAAGAAATTTTGCATATCTTGGTCATTTTATGCATTTCTTTTTTCTTCTTTGTAATGACTATTAAACTTATCTGAAATGGCAGATATTGTTTTTAAAGAATTTTATATCAACGAATTTGTGAAGTTTTTTGGTGCAGATGAAAAACTTTCACTTTTAATATTTCTTTTGTGCTGAATAATCTGTCTGAGATATACAGCATGAGTGAATTGAAATGTGCAGTTAGTTTACAGAGATATTCAGATACCCAGATAGCATGTACACTTGCAGCAAGTTTGATTTTTCTTGTCATGACAAATTTGATGCAAACAACTTTGCAACGAACTTTCTGCAAAGTAACAAAGCATAATCAACCAACCCACTTGCGAAACAAGTTTGCTGTGAAGTTGTTATGACAAAACTTCACACCACAATTTCAAAACAAGCTTGCTGCGAAGTTGATAGAGCACACTTACACACTATGACCTGGATACAGCTGTATATCCCTGGTTTTGATCTTTGTCTCTGTTTTAAAAAATACCAGATTTTTAATAGCATCTCCTAGACCATTCTCTTTTTTATTAATTAAATAAATCATTGATAATTTTCAAAAAAAAACTAACTTTGTCATAAAATTCTCCATCATTTTACTAAATATAGAATTTGCACTTCAAAGAAAACTATATATCGACTTTTTCTTAATGTTTAAATTTTAGTGTTCATAAACAAAATTAAACCTAAAAAACAGTCGATGATTGTTGAAAAATAATAACTTACATTTTGTCCCATTTTAAAAGAAATTACTTTTGAACCCTAATTTCATAATTTATTCTATTTTCAAAACGTAGTGATTTGCAAAAATGCTCTCTTTGACTTCAAATCATATTCTCAACTCAAAATTTAAAAAAATTAATAAAATCAAGAAGGCAGTTTAAAATAAAATGTGTAGCTTCAATCTTTTTGTAGCGCAATGTGTCTTCCACAATCTAAGTCCCTCTGGCTGAGTGGTGAAGACAACAGGTTTAGGAAGCAGTTTGTCAGAGGTTTGAATCTGAGGTTCGTCTGCATACTTTTTGCTATAGTGTGCAATGTGTTTGACGCAACAAGATTACTGCAAGTTCGACATTTGGTGACTAACTCGTTTGTAATAACTTGTTTCAAGCTTGTATTCTTGCCATGTGACACTTGCTGCAGATTTGCAGAGCAAGATTACTGCAACTTTGCTGCAAACTAGAATTGCTATCTGAGTAATACCTACTCGTCACACCTTAGCCATAGCAAGTGAAAAGTAAATGCTACATGAATATGTGAAAGATGTAATGGTAATGATGTGAAAAAAGTTTTGCGAAGGAAATATTTGATCTTTAACATTAAGTAGTTATTAATATTACAGTAGTTTTGCTGCATCCTTGCAAGATAAAGTGATATTGAAAGAGTACCTATACTTAGTACCATAAACTCATCTGTAGAAGTAACAAAAATATTGATAGTTCTAAATTTGTCATCCACTGAATTTAGGATTGTCTAGAAATAGTTGTATCTCAGTTTTATTTTTTCTAAATTTTGCTAGGTATTAGTGAAACTTATAAATCAGAGGAAGTACTAACACTTTATTATATATTATAACATCATTAATTGTCTAGAGAAGCCGTCCCTAGCAATACCAATAAAAAATTCTGCAGGTGTTCTTAATTAATAAAAAATAAAAGTATAAAGTTCACTTGTCTTGGATGTTAATAGGAGTTTAGGTTCCAAGCATACATTTGTTTAGTCACACTTGTAATAACTGGAAGCTACTGCAATATTTAAGATTGATAGAATTACATGACAATGATTTAGAAGTAGCATTTTACAACTATGCTTGTAATTCTTGTTGTTAGTTATAAAATGCAGAATATCAGTGATCTATAGGAACTTTTCAGTTAGTTCTTTAAAACATCTCCAAACTTATAAGTTGGCTTATAATGTTATTTTATTTTCGATTAGTGTAGAAGTTTCCAAAATATGTGAAATTGTATCAAATATATCGACTTTAGTGGTGTTCAGTTGTTATTTGGCGCATTTTTGTGCCTATTTTGGCTTCTATCAAACAAATGGAAAATACCACTAATTTGTTTGCATGTTAAGTGTACTTCAAATTCAGTCATAAATATAATTAGAATTAAAGTTATTTTCATGTTATGGAATTTTCAAGGTTTAAGTAATTAGATTTAGTGAAAAAGAATGTTTAGTAAGATAAATCATATCAGAAATAAAGTGCAGAAAATTCAAAATATTGAATTCCGCCCAGATCAATGTAAAAAAGATGAAATATAGGAGTCTGATCCAAAATTAGGTGTAATTTCTAGTTAGACATGTTGATTCTGTGTCAAACACTAGAACCTTGTTAGATATAACTTAGATTCACTTAGAAGAGGTGCTAAAGATGCTTTTTAAAAGTGTCTTCTAAAAAGTGAAATGTGAGTGTATGTAGAAAATTAATTGGATGTATAATTGTGCACATATAAACTGAACTTCATATTTTGCTGCTTTCTGGAAGACATACAATAAAATCGAGAATTTTATTACCTGTCCAGAAAGGCCAGAATTTTTAGAATTGAATTTCATTTAGTGTTTGCTAGAGCTAACTCTAAATTTCTTTTATTTCTTTAAAATTAAAAAAAAAAAAAAATCAGAATTTCATGTATGATGAGAAAGTGCTGCCAGAAAACCTGCTTGTACCATCAAATTCATATGATTGTCTTTTTAAAAAGTGCCTGTTATTTCAATGTGTCTCAATATTTTTCAATAGATATGCATACACAATTCATGCACCAGTCATAAAAAGGATAAATGATTATAGTTTTCCATAAAATCTTGCTAAATAGAGTTCTAAAAATTTTTTTTTTCCTACTCTGAAAATTTAGAATCACATTAAAGGTTGTTAAAGAATAATAGATTCATGGTATCTAAGAAATTTCATATAGCATGAAATTGAAATTTCTTACCAATTCATTGATACCTTTCAAATTGCATATTTTCTTTTCTAGACTACAAGTAGATATTAAGATTTTCTTATAACAGCCATAATCTTAAGAAAGCATATCTGCTTAGTCTTTACTATTTATTAATATCAATTGTATTTCACCAATATAAAATGTTTTAAAGAATGCTTTCTAATCTTCATATGTATTTCAGATAATAAAATGATGGAGCAATTTCAAGTTGTAACGAGCGGGGCTGCTGTTGCTTCACAAGCCGCTTCCCATGTAGCAGTTTCCGGTGGAAATGGAAATGCAGAACAACTAGCTGTCATGCAGGGTCTACAGTCTGCTGTTCAAGTATCTGGAGCACAAGTCGCACAATTATCACCTCAGCCACAGGTATGCATTCTCCATCTAACTCTGCTCGGTACAGATTTACTAATATTTATCATCTGAATATTGCTTTATTGGGTAAAGTTAGTGTTATTAGGAATGAGACTGTAATTTAGAAGGGATTATTAACACAATAGTGAGAGAGAGTATAGTCTGAAAAATGTACAAGTTCTATCAATTTTTTTTTTACATTTAATAATATCCTATTACTTTTCAGAATTTTATACAGTATTTATTAAAACTACTAGCTGATATATCTAGTGTTGTTCAGGATGAAATATTTTCGGTACTTTTCCGTTAGCTGGGTGCAAATGTCGCCAATTGTGAACCAAACGCGAGCCAAGTTGCCAAGAGAATGGTTGTAAGAAATATGGCGGAATTCTACATTATTTGGCGATTTTTCGCTTGCGCCTGGCTAACGGAAAAGTATCATATTTTCATATCTTTTATTATTCAAAAAATACCTATTTAATGAAATATTACAAAAACTTTTCTTACTAGAAGATTTGTGCCCGTCTAATACAGGCTTTTTGCTTACCAACAATATCTCGGATCTGATTGTCATAGATTTGCTAATGAAAGTTGTTGAAGAAAATCTCATGTAGATTGCCAGAGTGCTTAAGAAATAAAATAAAAAAAGCATGAAAAACCGAAATGATGAATCAATTGACACTAATTTTCGTTTTGTGAAATATATAAATATTCAATTCCAAAATTAAGTACGAAAAAGAAAGAACCTTTTTAACGAAAATGAAAATAAAGATCTCCCGTAAGTGGGAAAATAAATTAATTCTAGTATAACTTCTATCTCATATTAAAACAGTTCCGCCTCAATGAATCAACAACAACAAAACAAAAAACACTGCTAAAAAAACTGTGTCGTAATTCTTATTTGGTATTAAATCATCAGAAAAATCCGAACAGTATCCATGATGTGTAATTTGTAGACAGACTGTCTGATCTTATTCTCTGGCATATAGCCAAACTAAAGTGATCATCACTGACTTCGGCGGGCTTTTATATAAGAGATGTTCAGTATTCGTGAGAAAAATTTGAAGTACTTATAATTTAACAAAGGCTGTAGTTATCAAATCAACTGTTGGTGTGATAATATGCAAGAAAGTAAAAATATATCAACATAGCACCCAATGGAATGCCACTTTTATCTACACTAAAATCTTCCAATGAGTTCAATATCTTCCGTTGAGCAATTACAGTCAAACCCTGTCATAACGAACCCTCAATGGACTGATCCAGAAATTCTCTTTATCCAATTTTTCAGATATTGGCTACAAAAAAATTTGCTTTAATCCTTAGGCACATACAGTGGCTCCCAAAAGTGTTCGTACACTTACGATTTTCAATGAAATAGGGCTCTATCCTTGAATTAAAATTAATATTTCAGAATAGGTATTTAATAATAAGATCTATAATCTATTCTTAACAAAACTACATGAAATATTTTAAAAACGTAGTAAAACTTTATTTTTAAGAAATCAATAATCAAAAAGTAACCAAATCTTTATCTCACAAAAGTCTTCGTACACTTTAAAAAAATCTCTACATATTAGTAAATATTCTAATTTTTTGTTAAATTAATATTTAGTAGGATATCCTTTAGCATCCACAACAGCTTTTAAGCGTTTGGAAATAGATTTCACTAGTTTTTTTTTTTTTTTTTGTAATTTCTGCATCAATGTTCATCCATTCTTCCATCATTACTGTTTTTAGTTCGCTTTTAGTTTTAATGTCGTGTTTTCGTACTCTAACGTCCAGTTCTCTCCAAATATGTTTTATTGGGTTTAAATCTGGCGATTGAGGTGGTGTTTTCAAATTTTGTGGACAATTATAGAGACACCAGAGGCGAACGTTGAGAGCCGTATGCATAGGATCGATATCTTGATTTAAAAAAAAAATTGTTTCCAGTACCCAAATTTTGGGCTGATAATTATAAATTGTCTTTTAAAATATTTAAATAAAGAGAATAATTCATTATACCATCGAAAAATACCAAATTACCTAGTCCTGATGCTGACATGCACCCCCACACAAGGACACCTCTACCGCCATACGTAACTGTTCCAACTAAGTTCTTGGGATTAGCTCCTAATTTTTTCTTCTCCATACCATCGGAACCAAAAATGTTATATTTGCTTTTATCTGCAAATAAGACATTGTTCCAATTCGTTTCGGGTTTATTTAACATTTATTTTGCGAAGGAAAGCATGAGCTTTCTGTTTTTCGCACTAACAAAAAATTTTCTACAGGCAGAACGCCCATTTAAACCAGCTGCTCTGAGAACTCATCAAACAGTTTCAGGTGAAATTGGAGTAGAAAATGTTTCATTAAATTCTGCAGAAATTTTTAAAGCACTCAAACGTGGATTTTTCACAAATTTTCTAATTATAAATCTCTAATAACGTTCTGTTAACTTTGCCGGTCGACCTTTTCTTACCTTGTTTTCGATCCGATTTTCTTCTTTAAAACGTTTTATCACATATTGCCCTGTAGAATGGGATAAATTAACTAATTTAGCGACATTCCGAACTGATTTACCACTACTATGATGAAAAATAATCATTTTTTGAATGCTTATTGTTGTTTCTTTACAACCACGAGCCATTTTTAAATAATAAATAGAATATTACAGTGTAAGCAAGCAAAAATTAAAGCCAAACGATTTTCTAAATCCCACACAATGCAAAAATGAAAATAAAGTGACAGACGATAATTTAAGTTATGGATTTATCTTAACATATTTCAGTGTACAAAGACTTTTGCGACATAAAATTTTTGTTACTTTTTGATTATTGATTTCTTAAAAATAAAGTTTTACTATGTTTTTAAAATATTTCATGTGGTTTTGTTAAGAACAGTTTATAGATCTTATTATTAAATACCTATTCCGAAATATTAATTTTAATTCATGGATAGAGCCCCATTTCATTGAAAATCGTAAGTGTACGAACACTTTTGGGAGCCACTGTATTTGTTTTGAACAAATTAATTACGCTGAATTACAATGATTTATGGGCTACGATAAATTAAAATAAATATTTATTTTTGAAAAATTAAAGAGTGAAATTAATTATACTTGCACTTATTTCTCTAAAGTATGAAAATAAGCTTCAATATTTTGTTAAAAGCATCTACATTTCATCTATCTTCTTATCAATAATTAAAAACGAGTTCATAACATTTTTATCCACGCATTCTGTTGCAAAGAAATTTTACAAAATGTTCCAAACTGCCTTCAAATCAGAAATTGAAGACCCGAACTTGCATCGCCTCTGTCTTCCATATCTGTAGATCAATCAAATCATTCTTTTCTTTTGTGAAGGAAACTATATCTTCATAATTTGGCACTTCAGATGTAATCGCAAAATTCAAACTGTTCAATTTCATTTTGAGAAAAAGCATTCACTCTGTGCTTTTCTAACCTTTTAACTTGCAAAGAAGTAATTTTGATTCTCTGTATTGGAATTTCTTGCTTTTGAAGTTTGTTACAAGTATTCGAAAATACATAAGTGACATAGGAATTCAGTTGGGACCATTTGAAAAGTTCTTTATAACCAAGGGTTTGTTATATCGCAGGTCTCGTTATACCAGGGTTTGACTGTAATTCATGTCATACTAAATTAGTTTTATATAAAAATTTTAGCTTCACTTGATTTTGAATTAATGTTTCAGAATAGAAAGATTCAAAATATTAATGTTTATTCCACCATATACGGTTGCACAATTTTGTGTTAAAGTAGCAAATCTAACTGAATGACTTTTATATAAAATGGAATAGTTTTTCCAACATTTTTTAAATAAAAAAAATCTGTTAATAAAGGCTTGTTAAAAATTTTTTGCTTCATAAGATATTTGACAGTTTTTTAAAAATATTTAAATAAGTGACTTATTACCAAATATTTTGAACAGTTGCAAATGCTATTGTTTCATTTACAAACTGTCTAACTTGCAGGTGTTCATTGTGTTAACAAGATGAAAAAACCTCAAATCTTTTTTAAAAGTTCAATAAATTTATAAAAATTGGTTCCTTTTTTCTATTTTGCCATATTTTCCTTTCTGTAAATTATACTTTTACTGTAGGGATTCAGATGCCATTGATTAAATATTGTCAGCACTTTGAATTATGTTTTAGTGGTAGCTTTATTGAGTTAATTATAAGCATGTTCACCTGTTTCAAATGCCAAAATTATTATTTGCTTTTCATGAATAAAATTAACAAGATTTTTTTTTATGTAGGTATTACAAGTTTCACAAGGTGGCCAACCAATAATGGTTCAAGGTCTTCAGCAAGGCCATGCTATTCAAATTCAAGGCCAGGCTGGCCAACAAGTACAACAGGTAACAATTCAGGAATTTGTCAAGTACAGTTAAGCCACATCTATACATTTCTCATTTGCATGTTGTTTCATCAGAGTTCCGATTCATTCACATTCATTTAAATGATGAAGTAATTCGTTTACATGACTCAAAGCTTTGGTTATATGTCATTTCCCCCCATCCTAAAATGTGAGAATTACCTCCTTTCTAGTATCTGAACTGTTATAAAAGATATTGTGACTTCAAATTAATTCGCAATTAAATAATTAAGATTAGACAAATGTCTGGTGCTAATTTAAGTGATGCTGAAGAAGTTATTCCATCTTTTTTTAAAGACACTATGGACTCCATTGATGAACTCTGAACTTATTTCTTTTGTCAAAAGAATAGTGAAAAAATATTCAATGAACTTAATTTGATTCATAACGATGTACTTAATACTTGTGGACAATGCTTAAAGATTTTCTTAAATGTCTACCTGCATGCACATACATCGTAAAAGATATTTATAATTATTATTCAATATATGCAATAGAGGTATGATTGTTCTCTCTTTTAATAAATGTTTAATTTTAAAATTAAATTATTGATTTCCATGCTATGCAGCACTATTTTAAAAAACTTTAAAGTTAATACTTTTAATTGAATTTGCATTAGTAGTATTAAATTTGTAATAATCAAAGTTGTTTAGTAAGATTTTGATTATACGTTTATTCATTGTTTTATGTCAATCCCTTGAAAGATGTATAAACGATGCTTTACTGTAATTTAAAATTTGATTTCTGCAATGTTTAAAGAGTTTTAAATTTTAATTTCATTTTTACAATGTCTTTTAGATTCAAGTTATTCCTATTGGCCAGTTATCTGGTGCGCAAGGGCAACAACAGGTAATATACTGAATGCTTTTACTCATGAATTCGTTTTATTTTTGTTTTCGTTAAAGAAACTGCTTTTCAATGTTTGCTTCATTTATCATAGACGAGGATTTTCTGTCTGAAACTTTTGAAGTATTTAAAGATACTTTACTTTTCTTGTTAGCATGACAGCAGTGAACATGTGCACCAAATTCATCGATTGCCACTTATGGTACAAAATGTGTAAAGTTTTGCCAACTTTGCAATATAAAGCTATGATTCTTGCCATTCATTGTAATGATAATAGAGTATCTTTTATGGTGTTTCACTTAGTACAGTACTAAGTACCTATGCACCTTCACACTGATTATGAATTTTCCTTTTATTTATAATAATTATTAATAATTCGAGTTAAGTAATTTAATTTGAAATTAATTTAAGGAATGATTTGTACTCGTTTAAGTAAATATTAAAAGCGATTGTTTTAAATAAAGGTATTTAGAATTTTTTTAAATGAATCGTAATTTTTATAAAGTTAAGTATAATTTAGAATAATGGTTATTTTTCTGAAACTATATACCATTTTCTGATTGTTAGGATGGTTTTTTAATAATATTAAAATTCTCTTTTTAAAGAATAATATATTAGAGTTCTGGGGAAAATGGGAGTTGCTCATTGGTCTAAATGAGGATAACTTTTATTAATTACTGGGTCCAAATTCACTTTTATTTTGCTTAATTGATTGCATTTTTTGACTGCTGGAACATTTGTATAGACAGCTTAGCATGGTTCTGGGTCTCTTTCTAAAGCTCAGCACTGCTGAGATATATGATGGAATTTGCAACAACTCATTAGAAATCTGGGGTATTTTTTTGAAAAACTGAGATGGTTTTCATATGATTTTTAGTTGTGTATGATTTTATGCTGGACATACTAAAGAGCATCTACTATTCTCATTAATTCTTTATTTTTAATAATGCATTTTTAATAATTTAATAACATTATATTTAATAATGTTATTTCCCAAAGGAGCGTTCCCCATATAACATTATTGGTCTTAATATTACTTTTTGTAGAAGAAACTTGTGCTTGATTGATAGCTGAACTACTCATTTTAATAAATGCCTGTCTATTGTGAAGGTTATTTATTACATTATATTTGGTGGCAGCTGTTGTCAAGTTGATGGAAAAGTACCAATTTAAATATCTAGTGGCATAATGTCATTTCAGAATCGAATATAAAATAAATTTATATTTGAGGAATAATTGAACGGACTTTTTTTGTAAATCTTTAATTAAGCTTCTGAATGAATTTGCTTAGAAGTGATACTTATTATCTGTTAATAATTCCTTTTCTTCTCTAGATAATAATACAACAGCCAGGACAGGGACAGATAATTCAAACTCCAGATGGTCAAACTTTAGTCTATCAACCTGTAATGGAAGGATCAAATTTTATACAGACCCAAGGAGGTAAATAAAATTTTATATATTAATCTTGATTTTTAGGAATTTTTGAGTTCCTTAAAAAAATGGATATTTTGTTGAAAGAAGTTCTTGTGTTCAACTGTTAGTCTCCTTACTTTAAGTGTTGGTTCGCCTAAAATTTGCCCTATTTTGTAGAAATAAATTATATGCATTTATTTCAAATATAGCTTACTTTAATTTTACTTACTATTATTAATTACTTATTATGTAGGATATAAAATGTTGGTTGCCAAAGATACTCATGGCAGCAAAATAGTAAGACATTCTGAAAAGATATGGAGTAAAATAGTATGAAAATATTGTATAATATTTGCATCCATTTCCTCTCCTTAGCAACTTTTATCTATTGTTTTGAAACATGAATGCATAATATTTGCAACTAGATGGCTAGAAACAATTTTTGTATATTCACTGCAGTTCTTATTTACCTGTGTATTTCTTTATAATTTTGAAATATGAGTTCATTGTACTTAAAAATAGAATGTGAGAAGCAGTTTTTATATATTGACTGCACTGTTAGAACTTCTCAAGTTGTTTAAATGCAATTTAATGTTTACTGCAAAAATGTCTTTTTCTTGTTAGGACTTTAGTATTCAAACAATATAAAACAATAAATATTTAAACAGTAGAATTATAATCAGATTTTTTTAGCACTTCTATAAAAAATTCCAAAGTTCTCCTTTTCATTTATTTCAAAATACTTTCAAGAGCAACATGCATTTGTTTGCTTTCAGTTTAGATAAAAATTTATTAAGCGCTGACAATTGAGGAATAATTCAGATCCAATTAACAGATCCATCTGCAAAATCATTTAATGAACAAAAATAATAAAGTTCTTAAATTTTATTGGTAAAGTACATTGTATAACAGTTCATTTATTTACTAAATTAGCATATTTAACCAATTTAGATGGTTGAATTATTTTATATGGAATTTTTAAATATATTTGTCTGGTTATAATGTTAAGATTATTTTGGAATGCCGATAAAAAACTGTTCTTTTCAAAAACTCATGCCTGTCACTTTTGGACGATTTTACTCCACATGGGGTGTTACACAGCTAGTAAGAGCAGCTCTTTCCTGGAATTCATTGTTAGGCTTGTTTCCTTTTGGCTATTCTTTTCTTATATCAATATTCATTTTCTTTTTAACCGTACTATTTTGTTTCAATTTAGAACTTGTGTAATGTTTCTTTATATTGCTTGATGAAAAAATAAACGTCTTCTCCATTGTTCATCTCGCCTCTAATTTTATGAAATCAAGTGCATATGCAAAAAGGCTGAGGAGTCTGTTTGTTTCTTAAGTTTTAATTGAGAATAAAATATCAGATTTTTAGAATAAAGATTTAGAAGATAATCACAAATGTGTTTAAGGGTATGATTATTGTTTACATGGCAATGCTGTTTTGAAATTTTTATTTCTAATTAGTTGTAAATAACCATAATATTAATCCAAAAACAAATGCCTTTGTCTGTATTCTAAAGCTGAGCTTTATTAGCTTTTTAATTTTTTAAAAAAGATTTTAAATGGTAAGTTACTTTTAATAGTATTTTTTTAAAAAAAATGAATTAGATATGAGGAAAAGTCTTTTTTTTCCCTTTATTTTTGAATAAAAAAAATTAGGTACTGTTTCAGAAATTAATAAACCATAAAATATGATGTTAAATGATGTCTATTTATATAAAGTTTCTGAAGGAATATTACAAAAAGCAAGGTGACATTGTTTTTGCAAGTATAATTTCTTGTATTTGAAATTACATATTGACTACTACACTTATGTATATTTTTTATGAGAAGGTTTTATATAAGCAAAAGTAAAGGTAAAGAAGTTCATATTTACATTTCAATTTAATCATATCAGAAGTCAGCAAACATCAGAATTTTTTTTTATATTTACTGTTTATTAGTCATATTTTTATGCTTAGTTCTGCAGAAGAAAAAAAATATATTTGTAAGTAATTTAATATAAATTTATTTTAATTTAATAGGAAAAACTATTTTTATTTGCTTAAAGTATTTTTTTTTCCCATGAGAAAATCCAATCTGTTCAAGTTGCACAGAAAAAAATTGGCATTATCTTTCTTGACTTTTTCAATAAATAAAGAAGATAATAGTGAAAGTAACACTGCAGAAAAACACTTGAAAATGAAACTGAGAAAGGATAAACGGAAGAGGAATGCCATGTAAAATATAAATGTTTTCTGAAAAAATGGAAATGAAGATGGAGGAGAAAATAAGATGGATTTGTAGTTATTTCAAATCTAGTTAGAAATTATTAAGAGACTTGTATGCCTACCTTATTTTCTCAAAGTAAATTATGTACATTTAAATGGGGTGAATAGAAGCAATTTCCTTCAGGTTTAAAAATAGAAAAACATTGAATTTTTTTTAGAAACACTATAAAATCATGGGTCTCTGCTGTTATTTGAAATTAATTATGAGTTTAAGGTCTTATCAGTTATTTTATACATAAAAATACTAAAACATTGTTTTTAAGGTCAGTTCTCTTTAGAGGAGTGAATACACATTGTTCAGTTATGAAAATTAAATTTTTGTTTTCAGTTGTTCTTTTTGGAGGTTAATAACGTGAAATTCAGTAGTAGCATAAACCTGTTATTTCCCATCTATTCAGCCAAACATAAAAGGAAAGTTATTTTTTAATGATGTTTTAAAGAGTTATTGACTTGTTAATGATATAGCATAGACCAGACATGACACATTTCCGCGGAAACGCGGATTTCCGCTTTTTCAGC